>VXBJ01004037.1:0-288309 GCA_013400055.1 Nycticryphes semicollaris | reverse complement strand
GTGTAGCTACAAGGCAGCCATGCCATGGTGCCAGATGCAGAGCACGACCTCCTCACCCTGCTGCTGGCCGTACGAGACTCATCTCTACTCTCTGGTCAACATAAAAAGTGAGGCCAGTGCTCCCACATCCCCATTCCCAGGCACAGGCTGACTGTGCTCTGCCTGGAAACCACCTCCAAGAGTTCTGAAAACCTTCAGGACACCAGGGTTTCTTAATTTGCCCTCACTTGCACGTGCTTCAAAGTGTCAAAGCAGAGCAAAATAAGCACCTCCAATTTCCGTCTTAAGAGGCACCAGACACATGCCTGAACGCAAAACTATCTCACAGGTTTCCCAGATGACAGCAACACGTATCAGGGCAAAGTGGTTTGGGCCAACAGCACCATTATACATCCGATACAGGACGAGGCAGTTCCTGTCTCCCTCTAGATGAGGATGCAGATGGAAAGGGGAGACAGCAGCAGATGTACGACCTGCCGCAAGCCCCATTTCACGTGACGGCTCCAGGTCTCCTGCATCTCTGATGACAAGTTGGCTACAAGAGAGGGGAAGGAAGCGGCACACGGTCTGAAACTGTCCACCAGACAAGGCAGGGGACCGACAGCCAAGCACAGGATGCTCAGTGCTGCATTTTCAAAAGCAGCGTGTTCATACGTATTGGGGCTGAAGATGCAAAGTGATTCTACAGACAAATAATTAGCAGCCCTGCCAAGAGAGAGGTAAAGAGTGCATCAGCTGTTAAAACAGCATCCTGTGAAATGAAAAATCCTAGAACAAAAAGCAATTAATTCAACTGTTTCCTGAAAGGAAACCCTATCACAATGTCTCCCTTTGGACCAGATTTAAGAAATCCAGAAAATTAGAAGACTTCCTTGCTCCCTAAGTGTGCCTCTGACTCTCCTCCGGTTACATAGGTTAATTTTCTTTAAAGAGGAGTCATCTCCTCTAGAAGTTTGTGTTTAAGACATTTAGCTTTTTTATGGATAGTTGAATCACAGCCAGCAGCAGGAATAGGGGGAGAAGACCATGAACTGACAACACTGAAATTTATAATAAAAGCTTTCACCGTAGCTGTTCATTCCAAATAAGCATCGTGTTTCTGGTCATGATGAATCAACTTGACTTGTGTGTTCTGGTTTAAACCAGTGCTAATTGGGCTATCTACAGCGTGACGAGATGCCTTCCCCTGTTTCGTACTGCTTCTCACAGTCCCTTCTCCAGTCCAGAACTGGGCAGCATTATCATCTTCCTTCAACAAGTAACACCTACAATCCCTACTTTGTTTTAGTGTTAAGATAAATACCAGTTCTCCAACCCGAAACAAAAGCTGCCACGGCCTTAAGTTTATGCACGTGCAGAGAATTCACTGTGTGGAAAGGGAAAAGGAGGGACCAAACAGTGGCAAAGGCAGAAGGGGACACACAGGAAGCTACTTGCTAAATAGACACCCCAAATGTCTTCTTTCCTCTAGTCTCCTCGACACAGTTATCATGGGAATAAGGAAAAAAAAAAAATAAATCACAAAAAAACCCCAAATCACAGTATTGTCTGGGTGACAGGGGCAGTGTTTGTGTTGCACGTGACCCTGATGGGAACAAGGGGAGGACCAGGCTGGCAAACACCCACCGTCAGCCACTAAGGCCAAACCAGGGACTATGCCAGTGGAGCAGAACTTGCCAGGAAACCCAGAGTAGTGGCACTTCCAATCCACCTCTGCAGCTCTGGCTCCAGAAAAAGAAGGCTTATAACAGTCCAGCAAGATAGGTTATATCTGCACTAACATATCCAGCAGGACTTTATAATACTCCATCCTGCCTTGGATAAGGTACTCTCTGTGGGAGGATTTCTTTGACTGTAGTGGCTGGTGCAACACCTACAATTAAAAGACTGTTTTAACAGAAGCTTGTATACTTAAGTATTACAGGGCTCCTATTAAGAGGGGGGAAAAAAAAAAAAGAGAGAGATATGGTATGGTGAAAAATTCCTTGGTCCAGGAAGTAACCAAGGTCAAACTTCCTCATTTCCAGCTACAGCAGATCATGCCCAGGGGATATCCCTCTTTGGAGCTGGGGCGGGGGGTGTGGGGTGTGTGTGTGTGTGTCCCTTTGGCTCCTGGAGTGATGCTTGCCCAGAATTAGGCACGGCACAGCGAGGAAGACTTCAGTAACAGTGAAGGAGGAAAGAAGACAGAGAAACAGCTCCTCATGGTAATCAAAAGCCTCAGGCATTTTCTGGATAGCCTAGTTTAGGCTGTTATTATATTCCCTTCAGGCACAGTCAATAGGGTAAAAAAAAAAACCCCACAACCAACCACCACCCCAAATTTAACCCTCCTCAGCCTTCCATCCCTCACAAATATCTTCAGATGAATCACTCCTCAATGACACTCAGGATGCCCACAGCATTGCTGGTACGTTATGTGAGACCACAGGTTTCCCCCCACAAAAAGGGGATTCAAAGGACCAAGCCAAGCACCACCACCAAGAGCACAGCACCAGTTACACCCGCCGCCGTGGGCGCTTCCGTATCCCTGCCAATTAGCTCAGGTCTAATTTGTAACACAGCATCTCATGGCAGAGTAACAGCCTGCTCAGTGTAAAGCACACCTGAAGAAGAGGGATGCAGAGCAGCAGGAGTTCCCCAGCAAGCTCACATGCACGCTGCAATGCCCCCCCTGATGGTACAGCCCCACTTTTAAAAATAAAATAAAATAAAAGACTCTTCAGCCCAGGCAGAAGAAACAGCGAGCGGAGGAGAGGATAAGGCTGATGTGCCAGCTAAAGTTACCCACCCCAAAAAAAGCAGAATTAGTGGTTTGGGTTTAGCTTCAACTTGCAAGCCCCCCCCCCCAGAGCAGAGCACAGGACAGATCGCTGGCTGAAATAAGAGTTTGCTTGCCTCTCCGGTTATTTTTGCCTCGAGTCCGTTTCCTGGTTAAAGTCTTGAGGATACCCCTCCTCCTCTCCATAGGGCTCCACTTTACAATCCTCCCGCTCCTCACCTCAGCAACTCCCTTCCTGGGGCTGGGCAGAAATGTCATCGGAGCTTGTCCGTGCCCCTCACAGCTGGCACTATTAAGTGGCACAGTTGCACCCTGTCCCCCTCGCCACGCAGGGAGGGGGGAGCATCATTCCTCCCGCTGAACTCAGAGACCGGCAACTACTGTGGAAAGCCTCCTAAATAACAGTGTAGAGCACCCGTTCCAAGCAATCGTCGTCTTCCTCCTCCTCCTCCTGTGTTGCAACAGCTAAGACCTAGGATGGTTTTGCAATAGCCAAAAATTAAAACCACCAACTGGACTCCAAAAATAAAGTCATCTGGATATGGAAATCCGAGACTCCTGATCTCTGCCAGAATACTGTGTTGTTATCAGGCTATAAACATGTCTGCTCTTTTAATCCATACAGCACACAGGCTTTTATATTACCCTTTTATGATTATCAATCAAGTGTTTACAGATTCAGACTAAATGAATTAGTACTGGGCTGGTCAGTGGAAGTTTTGCAGAAGCGGCCAAAACCACAGAAAACGGTCAGTGGACGCCATGAGGATGATTCACACGCAGCTGAACCACCAACTGGCAGGTAATCCAGCTCTTCCCACCCAGGCACAACCGCTGAGGACACACGTAGGGTCTGTATGCAGGGGTGGCTGGCAGAAAAACTAAACCCCAAGCACCCCCCAACCGTCACGGCTTTCCATGCGATAAAGTCAGGGCTTCACAGCCTTCCGTGCATAGGGAGGAGTAACTGTGGTAGCTTGGATCTAGAGCTGTGGTTTCTCGTTAAAGCCAATTCGTCAAGGGTAAGCATCTCTGGAAAAGTCCTTTTGGGGAAGGAGGAAAAAAAGAAATAAAAGGAAAAAGAATACCCAGAATAGCAGCAAGCCTACTCAAAATCCTCAAGTCTGCCTATCCCCTCTCAACAGCCATGTGCCCAGCTTTAAACAAAGGGATTTTCTTCCCCTAAAAACTTTACCTCTTTTATTTCTTATCAGAAGGACCAAGTCACTATGATAAATAAACACGTTAAAACTGCATGTTTTCTTTAAACCTCCTACCAGTGATGTATCCCCAAGTATTTTAAGACAGAGAGCTTAGTTCTGCCTAAAAATTGGGTTAAGTGTCTCGTGCACACGAGACAGAAAGCAGACTTTACTGCGTAAATCACACGAGAATACACAAGAGCTCACGATCGCCCAGGGGTCTCCAGAAAGCAGTTCCAAAAATAACTCGTTCCTAGAGTAAGCAGCAGGATGAGGCTGAGGAAGCCTCCTACCAGTCTCCTTGGGGACAATATGGATTTAGATCAAACCTATGTTTCTAAGCCTAAGATCTTTCCTTCTATTCAGTGGGAGGTATTTGAAGGGTTAGGTTTTTTTTGTTTGGGGTTTTTTTGTTGTTTTATTTTGTCTTCTTTTCTCCCTCAGTAGTGTGCCCTAAACAAACAAGCCTGGACACTCCTGTGCTCCAGCCCCCTTCCCACTTACCAAACTTCAGGCTATATTTGCACATCAATTGTTCTTAGAATTAAGAGGCCATGCAGAGCTTGTGACGACAGGAAACAGGATTCATCTCCATCCCTTCTGCCAGGCAGGAATTCCCCCAGTCCTAGCACTGTTTGACTTCAGAGATCAACAGCAGTATAACTTGCTATACCAATAACTTGGTGTAGCCATCCTGAGCCACAAAGCTTTAGGGACAGAGACAGAAATTCACCACCACCCATAGTAACTAAAGGAATGCTTTGCTGTGAGGGTAGTGAGACACTGGAAGTGGTTGCCCAGAGAAGCTGTGGCTGCCCCATCCCTGGAGGGGTTCAAGGCCAGGCTGGATGGGGCTTGGAGCAACCTGGTCTGGTGGGAGGTGTCCCTGCCCAGGGCAGGGGGTTTGGAACTGGATGATATTTAAAGTCCCCTTCCAACCCAAACCATTCTAAAATTTGATGAATTCAGTAAAAGTCCAATCTAGTCTCCAATTAAGCAGTACTGGCAAAAGTCTCTTTGCCTCATTATAGATGAAAATAAGTGTTTTGGTAAGATGACACCCTGCTTTAAGGCAGAGATAGGATTTAAAACAGAAAGGGAAATAATATGACCATTAAAGTCATTTAGAAGACTCAAAGCCTGAGAAGTTCGGCCTGAAATCTTGTCCAAATGCCAAAGAATGCCCAAGACTAAGACAAGGCTGATCACTACCCACCCAGTGACAACCAGGTCAGCATGCAAACCCTCTCATCCCAAGTTAGCAAAGTAGTTTCTCTGTAAGTGAGCATCCACACCTACACCTTCCTCAACTCCACAGCACTCATGCTCCGCAAGGTTTCCAGTATGTGGGGCAATGGCTTCCTTGCAGAGTAGCTAAAAACTCTAGTTTTTCTTGGTTTATCTCTGTATTAACTCCCTCCTGGCCTCCTGGGTTGCTGCTATGAACAGCTACAGGGAGCCCAAGCCAACAGCAAGCGTTGCCACCAAGAAGGGAATATGACCAGCGATGACAGCAGCAGAAAGTCAACCCGATGCCTGGATTCATTCCCCAGCATAAAGCGCATGAAGTATTTTCTAGCGCTTCTAAGAGCCAAGATCTGGATAAGCCTTCAGGAGCTTGGGACAAGTGGCAGCTTTAAGGTAGACTGTGGCTTCCAGCACTGGAGTACGTGTCTGATGCACAGCTAAAACCAGCAGCAAAACACAGCCCCCACGGGGAGCGTGTTGGGAACGAGCTTGGCCCATGGTAAATGGCAGGCACTCTCTCAAGCAAGTGCTCCAGTTCAGTTCTTCCTTCTTTACAGTCCTCAGCAGCATTTCCAACAAAATCCTGACAAACGGACAAATTCAGCGCTGACCTTTGCCAAGTGGAGCTTGTTAGTCTCAGGGTTTCTATTTTTTAGTTTTGATCTGCTAGGTTTTAGGACAGAGCCAAGAAAAATTAGAGGCAGGAGGGTGGAAGGGAAAAAAAAAAAATAGAAAAAATTTGAGTCCTCTTTCTACTCCTTGGAAAGTTGGCTCTCTGAACAGCGATTCCAACCAACTAGGTTACAGCTAGCAACAGTTAGGAGTACTTAAGTATTTTGCCCACAAATCTGCTAAACTGCTTGGAGATTTTCGCACAGCTGCTAGACAGGGTCTTCCACCAGGCTGAAGTCACCTACATGGTCTGGCATTTGCCCGAGTCCTGCTCAGTGGTGCAATGTGTTCGTGTTACTCCACATGGCACAAAGCAATCTAGCCATGGAATTTAATGCTAGTCGGGGTGTCCCACCACAGCACCTCTCAGGATCTGGCTGTATGGCATCCATCTTTTTCCAAAGTAGGAAATTAAGCCACTTGCAATCCTTGGTTAGAGTCTCCACTTTGTGGAACAGTTTCACGGCCTCAGCTGGAGCTCGGGCACAAAATTGGCTTCTGTTCTAGTCTCCAGCCTGGGAGATCATATTCACATTCAAGTCTGCTCCATCACCCTGCCACATTAAGTTGTAGCCCATGGCAGTCTGGACTGAGAAGTAGCTGCATTGGAAACTTGGGATGCATTTGGATGAGAAGTAAATTGAAAGGCCACATGAACTGGAACAGCATGGGGAGCTAAGAACCTGTCAGATGCACCAGAAGACTTCTGAGCAGGATTACGTATCAACATTCACTGCTGCTTCAGCATCGTGCCGTGCAGTTAATCACTTAAATTTGCCTTATCACACACAGACATTTCTGAAGCCAAACCGGCAACATGCATTTAGCTAAAAGCAGTCAACAGAGGGGAAAAACTTAGTTTCTATTAAAGATTTCACTTCCTTGCCTTTCAAGGATAGGGCAAGAGTAGCTTGCCCTGGCATTGAATTTGTCATTTCACATTTAGCAACATGAAACATTCCCAACAGATACAGAATCAGAGAAAAATCAACCTCACCCCCCAGCCAGGTAATCCGAGGGCTTCTTGTCATTCTTCCCAAGCAACACCACCTCTTCTGTCTCCTCCTCAACACATTACTGTCCTGTTCAGTCTCGTTCTGTTTTTCCTGCCTGAACTCCCTGGTGACCTATCAACCACCAGCCTCCTGTGACTGAATACTTCAGATATTTCTGCACTTTTATATCCAGCTACCACCCTGAAATTAGACCTACTCTGCTACGATCAGGCAGAACCACCCCAGGGATACGTTCAACTTCTGTCAGGGATAGCATTTCTGAAGTCACAGCAGTTTTGCTTACTAAAAACCTCAGACAAGCAAGCACTCATCCATTGAGGATGGTGGGATGTTGTTCACATACTTTAAACGGGGAATGAACATGAATATTTAAGAAATTGGGTATGGAAAGCAGCAGGAGTGCTTCCATCTTTCCTTGCCTTGAGACCTCTGTGTGGCTTTAACTGCCTGGGTGATGACCAAGCCAGCATCCTGTACAGGCACAGTGCCTACGGCTCATGATCATTTATCTTAAGTCTGAAGGAAGAGAAGACCTCTTCTCTGGTATTTCACATCAGGTGACAAATGTTTGCAGAAGAAATCCACTGGTTACTCAAAAGAAGTCCTGATTCCATATACTATAAAGCTTAGTTGTTGCCTTGTATTGGACTACTTCTCCCCAGGCCCTGACACCACACCTAGAAGTTGTTTTCCTGCTCCCTCCTCCTTCCTGAATCCTTGTGACGAGGAGTCTGATGCTCCCATGAAAATTTTACATCTTCTTCAGAGTCCCATGTTTTCCACATAAACCCCTTTCTACTTACTGTGGAAAAGCCAAAGAGCATTTCAGAAGAACAAGGAACCCATAGTCATGTTTCTCTCCTTTATCTCAACCCATAAGATGGCTCACTTTTGCTCCTCTTCTTCTCTTCTCCATCCCACATGGGATAGCAGCAGAGCAGCTGTGTAGCTTCTTAGCTGTGGCCAGGGTCAGCCCACCACAAGAGGGGAAGCTGCTTTGGATTGTGACTTTGGGTTGGGCAAGGAAGACACAGCACAGCAAACTACTGTCCACCACTAGCAGCAACGTCAAGGTGAGGCAGGAGGCAGAAAAGCAAAGCTCTTCCTTATCAGAAACCGTGCATCATGAAAAACTAACACACACGTAGATGACAGATCCTGGATATCCACTGTCAGAGACTCACATTCGGGACAACTCCAAAACCACACACAGTTTGAATTACAGACTTCTTTTTAATAGCATGCAGAACACCAAGACAAGAATTTACCTGGAGTGACACTCTTTTTTGGAGTCTCAGACAAACTGGACATCCAAACTTGAAATCCAAGAAGAGGGCAGCCATGAAAAGAGAAAGGAATTAGAGAAACAAGAAAACAGTCATATCAGACAGACTGAAAGTTAGTCAAGACAGCTTAAAAAGAAAGTTTTCTTTAAGAGTGGTGTTGGCATGATGGGGACTCAGTTAAAGAGGCAAGGTCATAACAACTACCCAGTTAATTTATATATATATATTTTTAATGTTTTAGGGGACTTTCAGAACTTCTGAAACTGTTCTGTAGTGATCTGATCCCGAGAT
Organism: Nycticryphes semicollaris; assembly: GCA_013400055.1. NCBI lineage: Eukaryota > Metazoa > Chordata > Aves > Charadriiformes > Rostratulidae > Nycticryphes > Nycticryphes semicollaris. The sequence goes on along the minus strand of VXBJ01004037.1, from coordinate 279,812 downwards.
CTCAGAATAAAACATGTTCTGAGCTCATTCCCAATAGGACAGGGAAAGCATACCGAGAGACAGTTTGACTCATTAAGCCTCAGACCTGCAAAAGTATTTAGCTTTGCAGCTGTTAACGATCCCCAAAAGACCAACAGGCAACTCACGGAGATTGAGCTTCACGAACACATGCAAGTTTCTACAAGCATTTGCGTTTTGTTACCCTAGAATAGCATTAAGGAAAATAACAACAGACAAGTAATACTCCACAGAAAGAAGTACAAAGCTCCAAGAATGGTACATTCAAAGTTTACCTAGAAATAACATTTTTTTAGCCAATGAACAAGGCAGAAACCCCATTAAGGAGAAAGCCAATGGAGCTGCTACCAACAAGGTCAAAAGATTTCCCTCCCCCTCTGTGAAATGAGGTGTAAATACTCAGCTTGGGATTCTGGGAATAATCTTCAAATGCTAGGTGGTGGGGTATTTTTGTCTGAATCCACTAGAAGCACGTTTAAGAGACAGTAAGTTTGCCCCCATTTCAAAATAAGAACCAGCAAACACTTCCCCTTCTGTGGGATGAGGGAAATAAGGACAGAGAAGAGGTCCTGGCAGAAAGGACAAGGAGAGGTGTTCGTATAATAGGCTAAGAATTTCCTAAGTTCTGACAAACAATTCCAAAATGCAATTTTAAAGACTCATTTGCAATGGGGAACCAAGTTCTGGACCCATGAGTTTAACAGCAGAGAAGATCACTCTCCAATCACTTGAGGTGAGGGGCAAGCTATACCAGTGTCCTTGTCTACTTGACTTGATATTCTGCAGGTCAAAAGACAGTAATAAGACAGCCCAAACCCAGTAACAGATTCCTACTATGTAGGAGAAATTGCTGGCATGATATAAAGTGTAAGAAACAGCTCTCAAACCTCCCCACTGGAAGCCAGTAGTCCAAGAAACACATTGCTGCATTTCCTCAGTGCTAAGGGAATGGTGAGGTTTTGAAATCTTTCCTTTACAATGAAAATTGTGACCCTGGTGTATGAGAACGAAACCGGAGTTCAGATGGGTTTGGTGTCTTGCTGACTTTTCAGTCAGTTCTCAACAGTGGCAGCCTGGAGAAAAACCTGAAGTCGTCTGACCATCTTACTCCCACACCCATGCATGGCACTGTCACAATTCCAGTGCAAAATACACTGTGGTAAGTTACAGTAATTTACTTTGGATTGCCATTTAGGAAAAAAAAAAAGAAAGAAAAGAAAAAGGCTCTGCATTGGTTGAGTACAACAGGAAATCATTTGGCAGAGTAACTTGTGCTCTAGCTTATGGAGGGAATATCCAGCATGTTTCTATTACAGACTCGGGGCACGCACAGAAAGGGTGTGAAGGAGTTGTTGTCAGCAACTTGTCTATGAGCTTTTGACTAGACTTCCACTGCCTTCAGGAACAGGATTGTGAACTTCAGTCAGCTGTCAGATCTTTTTCCAGACAGAAGAACCTGAATACGGCCACGATAAATAAAGCAGAAGATTTACTGCAGGAACAACTAGGAAGATTCCAGTTTGCCCCACTCCAAACCCAGCAAAAAGCTGAAACGGGCAAGAGTTAAAGACAGAGGGAATAAGCTGTGAATGAGCTACCCTAGATGTGTCTGCCCAAGAAGAAAGGGCATTTAAACTGGGATCTGCAATAGCTGGATCTAGAAACGCCCTATGAGATATCTTGAGGAACCAAACTCACCATAAAAAAAAAAAACCAAAACAAAAAACAATTCAGTTAGCTACGATCAATTATTTTTTTAGTCTTTTTTTTTTTATTAAAAAAAAAAAAAGGCGGGGTTTTTTTGGTCTACTTGTCAAAACCATTGGTCTGTGCCAGAATAAAAGAGCAATCTATGTATTAATCAGTAAACTATCCTAGAGGTCCCCAACGTGGGCTCCTTGGCCCAAGCACTTCTCAGCTGCCCTGGCCTGACGGCAGCTCGATGCGGATGAGGTTGCTTCTGAAGCAGAAGACAGCTAGCATATTTCAGCTGCTCCTGCACATCTGCTTAGCATTACACTTCCTTCTTGGGGATTTTTATTATTTTTTTTTTTTATTCCAAGACATTTAAGCTCTAATTGCTACCAGCTTTTAAGAGTTCCCCCTACAAATAATAAAAATATCAGGCATTAGTGATGGATTCCACTTCACAGAGAGCTCAAACGAAGAGCCGCGGAGGGAGCCGGGTTACGGGGGGGAGGTCAAAGGCCCCAGAAGCAAGCTGTGCCCGAGCCAACAAAACACAAGCTTTGCATGGCCCCGGGTTTACCCTTTAGGACAGAGTTTTACTGGAATTCTGCATGGGGCTTGGAGCTGGTTTCCAATGGGATTGGTAACGGTAAACGAACAAACCCTCGCTTCCTGCCTCTCCTCTCCCCCATCACCACACAGCCGAGCGCCGGCTGGTCTCAGACAGCTTGGAGGTGGTGGTGGGGAGGGAAAAATCTCAGCATTTGGAAGGGAAGTTAAAAGTTGCTTGCTCAGAGCAAGCCACTCCTAGGGCAACGGCATCCCGATTCTGCTCCTAACATCAACCCCCACAGCCCTCGCTGACGGCTTCAGCTGGAGCCAGAACAAACCCCTCCGATCGGAATTATTTTTAAAAGCTGAAGAGAAACACGGTCCCATAAATTACAAGTAAGCTGCAGGGGTGAGGTGGTTGTGAAGAGCAGAGAGGAGGCTCCCCATCGGAGCTGTGCTGCACAGAAATAGCAGCAGAGCAGGCGTGTCGCTGGAAGCAGTTGTCGAACCCCATCCCATCCCGTCCCATCCAGCTGCCACCACGGAGGTGGGCAACCCCCAGATGGGTCAGCTGGGCTCCTCAGGTAGGGAGGAGGAAGGAAAGGAAGGGGTTAGGAGTAGGGGGGCAAAGGATTTAAAGGCATAAGCTGGTTGCTGCAGTGAACTAAACACATGAAATGGATGATTTTATTTAGAATTTCTTGCCAATTTTTTTCCTGCAGCCAAAGAGACTAGTTTGTTTGCTGCTCCTCCCACCAGTGGCAAGGGAACAGGCACCCTACTGCTGAGGATCAATGCTTTACACTGGTGATGCAGCCCCAATCATCTCATTTTAGCAGCAGACTATTTGTCCTGTGCGCAGTTAGAACAGAGTGAGCTTCAAGGAAAGCCTACAAAAGCTGGAGCCAGTCTAGAGTCAATCCCACAAGTTCAACACTAGTGAAATCCAGGAGATGCCACATTCATGGTTCACATCAGTACTGCACAGCCAGATGGGTCCTTGGTCTAGCAGGTGCAGAGAAACTTCTCCATTGGCATTTTAGCAGTAGCTACTGGTGCAGGTTTCTTTTTAAGCTGTATTACTGCCAAAATGTTCAATAGTGACTCCAGCATCCACTATTTAATATTGCTGGAAAGCCCAGCCAGAGCACCCTCCCAAAGACTCACAGGGTTACATATCGCTGGCACTATCAGGGACCTTTATAACAAACTTTAAAGCTAGTGTCTGTATAGCTGTCTAGCCTGTTAAGCTACATATTGCCCAACAATATTCTGGCAGTAATTCCAGGGAATTGGATTGTACTGGTCTCAGTGTGGTCCCACATGATTTCTGGCATAGCTGAGAAGTTAGGATGGGCCAGAGACAAGTCCCAACAAGTGATCTGGACATAGCTACCTTGACATGGAGGGTAGAGTTTAATTATGCAGACATGACTTGATCTACCAAAGTTGTGTTCCATAGGAGATAACAGTCCTACGTCTCATGAAGCCTTATCTTAAACATCACCTGTGAACAAAGAAATCTTCCTGCAGTTGTTAAGATGCACCATGAAAACACTCAGAAAAGGATTCTAAAAGCAAGTTGCCATGCTGAAGAGATTCTAAAAGGCTTCCCCTTTCCAACAGTGATCAACTCTGTAGGTCATTAGTTCTCTCCATGATGAGGTACTACTGGCTCAGTTATTCAAGGACCACAGTGGTGAGTGCAGCTGAGCATTTTGCCGATTTATTTTCCAGATATACACCCTTCCTGTCTTAATTGGAAGGGTGAAAAGAGACTAAGCTGCACAATCTAAGAGTAAACTGAAACTATACCGGCTTCCTGGGAAGTCAATATCAGTACTCTGCTCCACTTCAGAGGAATTTCACTGGTGGTCCAGTAACTGGCAGTGTTTCCTCAGCCTGGAGCTGAGGGAAGTAAATGCTTCTTCTACTCATCACTGTTCAAACAAAAGGCATTAGGAGAAGAATGGGGGTGTCCTCATCCCAACAGTGGTATCTGAAAAGTCAGCAAGAAGTGGGCTGACCAGGCTGCTCCTTAGAAGTGGCCTACAGCCTTTTTCACTGTAACATTTGTCACATATGGTAGAATAGAAAACAGAAGTTAAGCCTTTAGCTGAATCTAGAATTTGGAGGTCAAGTCTGCCTTGGAGATGGTATAAATGAAGGGCCATGTTGTTGCCCTGCGTGCTCAGATGGGACACCTTACTACCCAGAGCAGGTAAGGAACTCCAGGGGGCCAGGCTTAGTCTACTCAATCCTTCTTCTGGCTCCTCCAGAGCTTCTTGCTGATATTTTGCCTGCCCATCTCCCCTCATTGCTTCCTTTCTGCTCTTTTCAGACAAGCTGAGGAACAATCTCCTCCTTCTGACAAGGTGAGGCAGGCCATTCATACAACCAGGAGCAGGAAGCTCAATGAGGAACCCCAAAACTCTGGGGATTGTTCCTGCTCCCACCTGCAGACACAACACCGTGCTCAGTGTTCCCCATACCTTTGTGAGCCACCTCCAAACCCTTCATCCCCTAGACCTATTGACCATCCCTCATCAGCCTGTCTCTAGCTTTTTTTCTACTCCAGCCCCTTTGGTTCAATGGGAAAGCCATAAGATGCAGCAGTACCAGACTAGGGGGGGGCAGAGAGAAATACTGGTGTTGCTGACCTCCCCCAGGAATGGAAGCAGTTACTTTTAACAGAATTCCTCTGGTACAGAATCTGCATGTAGCTCTAGAATATGGCTGTAAAACAGCCTGGAAAGAGGGAAAAATGCAGATGAGCCTTGATCTGAATTGGAACCATTTTCACATATTCCTGGCTCCCACAATTAACTCATTCAATTAGGCAGGAGAACAACAGACAGCCAGAAAAATGGGAGGATGGCACAGAAAGGTTCCAAATGTTTTGATCTTTTTGAAGCATTACTGCTCAAGGCACCCTGTTGAATGGCACCATTGATGTTTCTCCCTCCCAGCTCCAGAGGGACCTAAACAAAAACATTTGTGCCCAGTGCCTGACCCAGGGTGGGCCTGGTCAGACATTACACTTCCTAGGTACCACAATGACAGATTTATTTGATTTATTTGCCACTGTGATTGCTGGGCAGCCACCCCTGTCCCTCACCAGAGCAGCTTAAGTAAGCTTTCCTTGCTCTTATGCCTGTGGGACACTGATGCATTATATTCAAAGTGGTTTAAGATAGTCCTTAAAGGACTAGAAATATATTCTTTTTTTCCCCCCCCACACTGGGAGTCTGCATTTTAAAGTTCTCATCCCTGCAGCGATATCTCCTCTTCTATACACATGAAGCAGAACACCTCCACCCCGCAGGCCATCTGTTCAGAAGGTAGTATCTTAAAAAGCTACATCTTGGGGGGGGAAAAAAAAAAAAGTTAACTAGTAGATGATCAAACACACAAATTCAGCTAAAGTGCACGAGTAAGAAGATTGGCAGCAGGCATTAACTAGGACCATTACTTTCAGTCCTATTCAAGTTCATCCCCATCACGAACAGCCTGTGCAGTGCTTGTACTCAGCAAGAGGTGCTGTGTTTGTGCAGGGATTGGGGGCAGATGAGCTGAGCCACAGCCATGAGCCCAGCGAGCACCTTCCTCGCCCAGAAGTGGCCGCTCCAGGAGCTGCCGGGGCTCCTCGCCTCCCCAGCACCAGCCTCCGACCACTTCCACTTGCCACGTAAGCAGAGCTGCCTGGCGTACGCTAGACCCACCCACACACACACACACACACACACTGCTTGGAAAAATGTTCACATCTGGCTTTCACGTGACTTGAGCGTGCCTCAGAAATTCATCATCTGGCTAACTCGCTCCTGCAGGGGAGAAATTCACAACTGGAGAGCTCCTTCCCAGGTCAGGATGGAGCAGCGGGGTGAGAGGATGGTGTGCTCCAACCGCACAGCGACTCGCTCACCAGCCACATTTCCACAGCCTCCTACGGTCTGTCATCCTTTTTAATACAAACCTAAGTAATTCTTTCTAGGCACAAACCTAAAGAAAGGTTGGTTGCAATTTTTTATTATTTTTTTTTACTCTGTTTACTGCCCATCCTAATCCCATTTGCAGATCCAGAAGTATCCAGGATTGTTTAGGGTTGGTTGGGGGGTTTTTTTCGGTTGTTCTGGCAGCCATAGCTCATATTAACTCTTTCCACATGGCAAGCAAGGACTGCTTCCCACATGATCACAGTGGTATAGTCCCTGCACATACAGTTTTGTAGCAGTTCCCAGTTTCGTTGGGAAGTGCCTAGAATATCAGAACACTAATCCACATCTAAAGCTGTACAAACTGAGAGCATCACCCCTCCAAGTTAAAAAAAAAACCAAACCACCACCCAAACCTGCCTCCAACACTGCTAAGGAAGAGGGAAGAGAAGTCTCAGCTGTTGCACTTCAAAAGTCACCAGTATTTATGTGAACTAGCAGGGCTCAAAATACAAAATGTGGAAGAGTCAAGAGTCAGCTGCAAAGAAGTCACACTGACAGGCACAGAAAATGTCCTGCAGCATCCGCATGGCCAGGCAGCCTGTTTTAACTGGCAGCAGCAGACTGTGCCAGCCGACTGATGCGTACGTTATAACTCCTGCTGAACACCTAAGTAAGGCTTCCAGCCACCTCTGGTTAGATGAGCCACTCCACCTAGAGCAGACTGGTGAGGATTTTGCCTGTCACACAGTCCGGACAGAGGCCAGCCAGAATGTGACGGGTATAAAACCACACACAAACCTGGAGGCATGGAGAGAGTGCTAATTCAGAGGTGAGTGAGTGCTCTCAATTGCCTAAGGAATATTTGCTTTGCCATCCAGGTTTCCTTCTCACAAGAGAGATTCAAATTTCAGGTGCTTATCAGCCTGAGACTAAGTTATCTAAAGCCCTCTGGTAAGAGGTCTGCTCCTTGTGTAGCACAGACGGGTCTGGCTGGCTGATGATGCCTACAAAGGCAGAGGATCATCACCCTCCACTCCAGCTCCCAAGTGCATTTCTCACCTGCCTCATCTGAAAAAAAAAAAAAAAAAAAAAAAAAAAAAAAAAAAAAAAAAAAAAAAAAACCAAAAAAAAAAAATCAAAATCATGCCAAAAATCAAAATCTAATACCACAGTTGTGCAAGAGGAAAAACCCACGTGGGCAGTGTTAACACCATCTGCTACCGACAGAGCGGGAAGGGAAGGCAGAATAGGAGCAGATGGAGAATAGAGAACTCCTTGAGAACATGAGAAATGCCATTACACACCCCCTGAGGTACTGAGAGCTGTCTCAGTGCTCAGTGGAAGGCTCTCCAAGGCACTCACAAGGGTGCGTGCTGTTCTGCCATGGCTGTGCTGGAGACACACCTCATATTTGCAGTCCTTCCCTGCCCGCCCAGCCTCCCTGCCCTCTCCCCGACACGGGGCTCTACGCAGCATCGATGCTGAACTGGGATCGGCAAAGAGCACAAACACATTCCTTTCCCTAGTCCTGTACCCTGTCCCCACACTTCACTTTAAAAGCAAAACAAAGACTCATACAATGCACAAACAGCTCTTGTTCTCTTCTCCCATCACCCTCCCAACCCCAGCATATGGCCCACACGGAAGACGGTGGCCCTATACATCCAATGGGCCACATCTCAACAGCAGACAACTGAAGCAATGCAGAATAAAATCTCCTATCTGCTCTTCTCTTCAATAGCCTCAGGCAGATGGCCAAAGCATTGCAGTTTAAACAGTGACTTTAAAAATATGGTGTACAAGGCGAAGTGTGAGACCAGTTTCCCACTGCCAGAAATACCACAGGCTGGATCTGGCGCGTTGGAGTGGACAGATTCACATCTTGACTGAAGATGCAGAATTGGGTCACACACACACACAGACGCTACAGGGAGATGCAGTTTGCCTGACTTAGCTGAAGCTCTTTCTCAAATCCTACTTGGTGCCAGTGCACCTGAGCACAGAGCAATAGCCCAGCTTTGGAAGAGAGAGAGTGGATGTTCCTTCAATTATATGAACAACTTGTAAAAAAAAAAAAAAAAAAAGAAAAAAATCATGAAAGAAAATGAGCTGCTTTGGGAATTACTGCATCAGGCAAAGCCAATAAACTGAAGTTAGAGTTTCGCTAGTTGAAGAACAGCTCTCCATCACAAGAGGAGGAAGCTTTGTCACCAAAGACCAAACTGAGGATGCACATTAAGATCATTAACTACTAACTCCTTCCAGGCCCAGAGATGTACATCTCCAATAATTACATGCTAAGGTTTGTTTGGCTCTTGGTTGCTATGGATCTGCCCTCTCTATCCTTCCTTTATTACTAAATCCTTTAGCCTCCTGTTCAAGGAAAAAAAAAAAAAGGGCAAAAAAGCTGTGAGAACCAAAATGTTCTGCCAGAATCTGCTGTTTTTAAATTCCATGCAGTAATTAGTACATGCAGCCAAGAAGGTTAATCGTATGATGGGAGAACAGATCCTGATTTCTGATCAGGAGCAGTCCTGTCAGTACACGTTTGTAAAGTTACAAAACAGTGGTTGGCAGATTACCTAGTCCAGCCATCCTCATCAACAGGCCAAGTGGCACCAAGGAGCCAGCCTGCCATCCCCATTTCTGCACTAATTGCAGATCACAACGCAGGGAACACAGGACACAAACAAGAGCACGTGCCTCAGTCTGTGGTGATCACACTGGACCAGAGATTTCTTACAAGAATTAAGACACCAAGCCACAGGGTTTAAGATGTTCCTGGGACTTTGCCATGGGCTTGGACAAACTTAGGTCCCCGTTCACCACCTTAAATAAAATAAAATTAACCTTCCAAGCTGAAGTTGTCCTTTCAGATAGAAGATAGGGAGACAGACTCGAGAGACAAACACCACAAGAGCAGAATGACTCAAACTAATACTGGAGCTAAAACACATGTTCTAGCCTTGCTGGTATCACCTGGACTCAGATCCATTAAGCAATAACCAACTGTCTGCATCATTACTCGCACACTCAATGGGGGTAGCCCCAAGACATCTGCTGCAGTCACCACCCTCAAGGAAGATGCATTGGGATTCACGTTAGTTAACTGGATTTTTCAACATCTTGAGTAACATGTTGATATTTGTCCCCTCTGAGGACCCATTTAAAAGTTTCAGGCTTCCTCCGGCTGAGAGGGGAAAATTGAGACAGATTGAACAGTGTAAGTTGAGGCATGCCCACAACATGCCAGCAGTTCTGTCCACCACAGCTCTCCCAATACTAAAAAGGCACCCACCACTCCAGATGACATCCCACCAATACTGCAACAACCTTAAGGCAGAGGAAAGGCAGCACCGTTCCCCTCTTGGAGAGGTTCTTCCTCCTCCCTTCGCTGCAGCCATCTCACAAATAGCATAAAATATCTGTCAGGGCTGGAGGCTGTAGATTCCCTCCTCTCCCTGTAGCTAAATGCCTGCTGCACAGCTGTGGAGCTGGCAGAGGGCCCCCATACTCAGTGGCACTGACAAAGCTTTGTCCCTAGAGTCACCACCTCAGTCCTGCAGCAGGTGGGGACAGCTCCAGCCACGCAGCCTTGCTGGTCCAGCTAATGGTTCACGTATTTGTGACCCTGCTGAATGATTAAGCACAGAAAGGCTAGCACACCCCATTCATTTTCTCCATATCGCCTCGAAGGAGGCAGTTCAAACTGAAGTTAAGAAAATAAGGCTCATTTATAAAAATAATAATTAAAAAAAAAGAGAAAAGCAAGCCATGCCATGGAGCTGTAAGTGCAGGCTAGGCACGTGCAGTGTAACAGGACCAGAAAGGTTAAGCCCTGAACAGCTCAGCTCAATTTACAGACAGAAAAAGCCACGACTTAAGCCATTTCCCTTCATAATCACAAAGGAAGCAGGAAAAAATTGTCCCTAGTAACTCAAAGAAATAGCAATTAAGGCATCTCCCTGAAGCTGCCAGAGCATGCATCTTCAGCGTGTGAGAGCGAGGAAGAGGGTTTCCCTAGTAAAGAAGGATTAGTGTAAAGAAGCAACTCTTGCTGTCAGCTCCACCCATAAGCCCAAGGCAGCAATCCCACAAAGTGATCAGCCACCAGGGCCCTTGGTGTCATTACAATGACCTGCTTGTTTTTCACTTGGAGGCTCCACTTCCGTCATTGTTGCAGCTCTCCCAACTCTACTAAATCTCCCCACTGAGGGGGGGGGGCAGGGGGGAAAGAGAGCATTACATATGTTTCTATAAAAAGTTTGAGAAGTAGCTTCCAATGGACCCTGAATTTTTTATTTACTTGCCAGCAGACACATCCTTCCTAGTTTTAGATTACAGGAGGGAAAGGAAGCAGAAGTCGTTGTCTGGGTGGTGCCATATTCTGCTAGTCCAAAAACTGGATGTGGGAACCAAGCTGAAGGATAGTTCTCTCTGCTGAAGAAGCCAAGCCTCACCAGCATCCTCACTGAGGCAACGTGGGCTTGGACCAAATTGTTAAGTTCGTATTTGAAGTGCTCAATTACAGGGGCTCTTTAAATAGACTTCAGCTGGAGGACTCAGCCAGAGCAGCCAGCTTCACGCAGGCAGGATCTGACCAAGAGACACTGTGGTACTGATGGAGCCATAAACTTTTTTTTAAAGTTTATTCCCCCTCACATGGAGGAACATCCTACTGCATAGCAACAAGGTGCCAGAGAAAGGCCAGAGCAGCATCTTGAAGCCAGCTGTGCCCCCAGCAGCAAGGAGGGCAGTCAGAGCACTGGGAATGAGCAAGCAGTGGGGATTTTTGTTATTGTTTTGGAATGGGGTGGCCAGCAATGCTCCTGCTAAGACAGACTGACAGCAGCAAGCACAAGGGCTTGACGGCCTACAAGGCAGGTAGCAAAGATCCACACTTTAGCTTTGAAAGCAAAGATGAAGCAGCATCTCTTCTGCTGGGTCTGCTCCTGCTGTTAGCATGGAGAAACACTGCAGAAATCAAGGAGCACTGAGACTGTGTGGAAAAGCTGTGGAGCCTACACCAAACCTCTGTTGCTACTAAACACCAGGTCCCAGATGCTTGCTTCAGCTTCGTGACTGGGGATCCGACAATAACTTTGACATAAAACCAGCCAAGAAAGATTCTCAGCAAGGGAAGAGAGCAAGATCATCTTACTCCAGGAGTCCAAAACTTGCTCTAGCCAGCAGGGGGAAGGGGGGTACAGGGGACACAGACACATCTTTGGGGAGAAGTCCAACTGCTTTTACAAGCCACATCAGGATTAGCAGATGTCTCAAGGGTTAATTAGTTCACCATGCACAGATGGTAGCTGGTAGGGTTTGCAGAGTGGATTAACCTAATTTGTGGTTTGTAATGTACCATGCAAATATCCATTACTAGACTTGCAGCAATTCTACCCTTATTTTGATTTGAGGAGCGAAAACCACACAAAGGATGCTTGCATAGAAGTAACATCTAATTCGAGTGCCAGATGAGTTGCTGTTCACTTGGTTAATGCAATCAACAAATTGGATTCTGAAAAGTAATTTGTTCCCTTTTTGCTACAGAGGGTCTTCGGAGAGACCTAGACAAGACCATTTGTTGGAAGCACACGGAACATGCCCACCGTAACCGCTCCTGTCACTTGTACTGAGGTCTCCTTGGCACTGACAGATGGTCAGAGCACCACAATTCAATTGACTAGAAATATGAAGGCAGCTTTCCAAAGCAGCTCTGCAGCACGTCACGAAAAGCCCCACAAATCCAAGGTAACAGCACACGTGGCAGCCCAGGCCACAGCAAATGCCCGTGCCTACGCGGAGCTCCAGTTGCTTCAGCGAAGCTCCAGGTCTCTAAGCTGGCTGCAGGTTAGAGCATTTGTAAATTAGCTCATATCCGAGTAAGGACTGTGTGTTTATACAGCGCTTTGCACAAGAGGAAGCCTGGCTCAGCACTGGCATGCTGAGATGCCCCAGACCGGTGGAAAGCTCCCTTCTGTTTAGCTAAGGACGGGCCACGCTATTGCATTTGGTTCAGAAGGTCTCAAATGTTTAGAGCCCGTATCAGCTGCGGTGACAAATGTTTCCATAACTCCTATTAAACTCTGAACTTACCCAGTTTCTCCCTGCTCTATGTGGTGAGCACAGGACTAGCAAGACAAGCGCTCCGGCAAGGCAGAGGTCAGGGCAGAAGTGCCGTTGGCCGTCAGAGGCATTCCCCACGTGTTTCTGCAATCCACCACGCTTGTGTCACGCCTGCACACGCCTGAGCTGCAGCAGCTGTGGGATTCCTGCCGGACGCTGCAGGACAGCCCTGATCCCACCCAAAAGCCCCCTCCCAGCACGTCTTTGGTCAAGGCAGAAGATGTGTTCACAGGTCTGATTTGTTGGGAGGTGCTTGCTTTTAAAAGCACCTATTTGTCTCTTACTTAAAGAGAGAATAGTGCCTGCACCTACGGAAGAAACTACATTCCAATGCTATTTGTTATCTTAAGAGACTGTCACAGCACACCCTGGAAATCTTTGCTTATTTACCCTATCACTTGTGACACAAGTGTCATAAAGCCAATCTTTGTCAGAGGCTGCAACTACCAACTCTCTTTATGCACATACTCCCACGACATCCAGCTCCCAGCAGGATGAAGCATGCCCCTGCTGGTCTAAAATCAGGTGATAAGATGGCCAAAACCACAATCCCTTCATGCAGCTCACTTTGGTCAGAGAGATGCTTCACGTTCCTGTTAATGCAGGGTAAGTGGAGAGGAAGCATCCCCAAACCCCACTGTTTCCAAGCCCTAGCTGTGCAAGCAGCCAAGGACCAAGAGGCAGAGAAGAGGAAGCAGTTCCAAAAGGAGACATGGCAGCACGTGGAGGTGGGACAGCTAAGGAAGGGAGCCTGACATGAGCATCCACCCCTGCCAGGAATGAGCATGTCACTTGGGATGCTCAGGGCACGAGGCCAACAGAGAGCCCAGCAGAGCAGCATCCACAAATGGTGTCTCTGCTACACGGACTCAACTGAATCTTGCTTCCCTCAATGTCATGGCAGACCAGGTCCAACTTTCCCCCCGCCAAGAGCCACAGGAGGAGGAGCAGCTCCTCACCCTCCCAAAGCAATTCCTCACATTTCTTGCAAGAATACTGCAATTGCTGTGCCTGTCAACCGGCATGCTGGGCCCAAAGCTTTCCCAGTTTGCTGAAGCTGTTCTAGGTCAGTGCTAAATCAGCCTGCTCCTGAGATTTCAGCAACACTTTTCAAAATTCTTTAGGTGGCGTGAAAAAGCCCTGAGTGCTTGGGATGTGGCACTCTGAGCCAGCAGCTCCCGCACCCAGCTCTGCCTTCTACAGAGTCTCTTGTACCTTTATGCTCTGCCCCTCTCAAGATATTTCTGCCACCAACCTAATTCACTGCCCACAAACACTTTACTTTAATATTAGGAAGTCCTAGAAGCACAACTCCATCTCTCTAAAAGGACCCTTTTTTTTTTTCTTTCTTTCTTTTATCACGACTCATATAAAAGCTCTGTAGGAGATGAGGAAGATAAGGAGCACCTCAGTTTACCCTGTCAGGCCAGCACTGTGTACCATGCTCACCTCGTCATTAGCACCACCCACCTCAGGGAAATTCAGGGAAAGAGCATAAAAATTGGCCTGCAAAGGCAACAGCCATTTAATGCACAGGTTGGCAGAGTCAAGCAACAGCTCTGTTTCAGCGCATCACTTAGCTTATTACAGGACTGCAGCATTAAAGCTCTCATCATTAACCAACAAATCAATCTAGGCAGTGACATTCATTGGGGTCCAGCGTATTATATCCATCTTCCCTTCTTTCCCAGAGACTAAGCCATTGCAGTGTTTCTTTATCATCTTCAAAAGACAGAAGAAAAAAAAAAAATCCTCCCCTCCACACAGGCCAGAGTTTTCCAGGAGTTGCTATTGGTTTTAGAGGCCTCTTTGGATGCTCTGAATACAATCTGGAGCACCCAAGACTCCAAACAAAGTCAATGAGAGTTGCAGGTGCTCAATGCTGTTTGGGAAAAAAAAAAATACATCCACAACCAAAAGAAAAAAAAAAACCAGGAAAAAAAGAAAAAAGAGAGCCCTGACACATCCAGCTCAGAGAAGCCAAACCCAGAGGCCCATAATTGCATGTCCCTATTGAAAACACATCTGTAAAAATCACTAAGAGCTACAAGGGGAGGGGGAAAATTGGATTTATATAGTTTAAAATCAGGGATTTATAGGGCATTCGAATCCAAGATCTTAAAAACAAAACACTGAGCTAGAGCTTCTGACAGCCCAAACCTAGACACAGGCACTGAGACCATTTCTCATCAAAAGCCTTTTGGAAAGGCAAAAAAAGAAAAAAAGAAAAAAAAAAAAGAAAAAAAAGAAAAAGATTCCAACCAGAACAGAAAAGCATTCCCTTCCCCTCCACAGAAGAACCCCAAACCTCAGGCTGCATTTTGACTGTCTGCTCAGGTAAAGATTGACTTAAGAAAAAAAAAATAATGAAAAAATGAAAGAGAGAGAAATTTAATACAATTATCATTTCAGACAGGAGAAGGAGCTGAATAAATACAGTCAGAGGAGAACAGTCATTTTAACTGCAATAGTGTATGAGGTGGGTTTCTTCTCTCCAGGGCACAGGAAAGAAACTGATGCTTGTCTCTCACAGGCTTCAGCAATAGAAAGTTAAACTGCTACACGATTTCAAGCAACACAAGATAAAGGGAAGGTTTAAAAAAGGGGTGGAATGGGTGGAGGGAAGTCCTCTCTGTAATCATGCAGGACACAGAAAGCTTGGTACCTTACCTGATTTCCTCTTGGAAGATCCATAGTCCCTGAAAAAAAGACAACAACAAATAGACATGGTTAGAGCCGGAGAGGGTGGTGAGAGACTGGGTGCTTCCCAAATTTCCACCCATACGCTCAGGGGCTCATCCTGCCTGCTCCCTCCTTTAAAGAGGAGGTCAGAAGCCCACAGCATTGACAGGCAGGGGCCAGGACGGGTCCTGAGCAGCACCGGCTCATCATCAGCAGCAGCAGCTGGGGCTCCTGCAGCACCAGGGGCTGGGGGAGCATGTGATCAACCAGCCAGAGCAAACCATCCACAACCAGCAAGGCAGGGGAGAAAGGGTGTCATTTTTTCCCCTTTAAATTGAGCTATGAAATGCACGGCTACTGAATTAACCCCTGGCGTTCCCCTGGAGAGGAAAGGGAATATTCGCTGTGTGCTGCAGGGGTGGGGCTGCCACAGCCTTGTCTGGCATCGCTTCCAATCCTCTCGTGTCAGAGGCAAATGAATTTGTGAATAACCTCCAGACCCCTCCTAGTTATTTCTGACAAGCACTTGTCTTCAGCAAGAAAAAAACCCAAACCAACAAACCCTAAACTTTCTTCTTTCTTTCAGGATGGGGAATGCACCCTTATTTTTCTGTAGTGATTTAAAGGGTGCTGGCACCGGTGCTGGTGGTGGAACAGCTGAGAGCTCCGACAGCTGCTGCAGAAGTGAGAAGAAATTGCAGAAGGGAACTGCAGAACCTATTCAGGACAGGCAGAACCAAGGAGGGAAATACTTCACTACGGCTGTGGTTCCTCCCGGTGCTCTCCGGAGTCTCTCACACCCAGCTCGGAAATGGTCTGCGCAGGCAGGAGCTGGGCAATGACGGATTTTGGGCAGAGCCAGCATCGCTGTGTGGGCAGAGCGCCCGTGGCACGGTGACACACTGCCCCCCGGCCGTGTTGGTGGTGGGAGAATCACCCCCTGCACCCACTGCAGAGGCAGGCTGTTTGTGAGGAATCCCACCAGAGGAGCCAGCAGCAGCCTCTACATTTTTGAGGGTCAGGCTGTCAGGAGTGGGGGTTTGTCCCTGTGTACTCCAGTGGAAATCAGAGGATTGCCAGTTGACTCTGCTCTGGTGAGACCTCACCTGGAGTACTGTGTCCAGCTCTGGAGCCCTCAAGATAGGAAGGACATGGACCTGATGGAGCGGGTCCAGAGGAAGGCCACAAAGATGATCAGGGGGTTGGAGCACCTTTGCTACGAGGACAGGCTGAGGGAGCTGGGCTTGTTCAGCCTGGAGAAGAGGAGGCTCCGGGGAGACCTAATAGCAGCCTTCTAGTACCTGAAGGGGCTACAGGAAGGCTGGGGAGGGTCTGTTTACAAAGGCCTGCAGTGACAGGACGAGGGGCAATGGCTTCAAGCTGGAGGAGGGCAGATTTAGATTGGATATTAGGAATAGGTTCTGTACTCTGAGGGTGATGGAACACTGGAACAGGTTGCCCAGGGAGGTGGTTGAGGCCCCTTCCCTGGAGATATTCAAGATGAGGCTCCATGAGGCTCTGGGCAACCTGGTCTAGTTGGGGGTGTCCCTGCTGACTGTGAGGAGGTCGCACTAGATGACCCTAGAGGTCCCTTCTATCGACCATTCCATGATTCTATGATTATCCCAAACTATGTATTGAAATTTCAGGAGAGTTTGGGGGATCATCTGAAGAAATGACAAGTGTCTTGAGGGCAGAGGTATGTTTACCAATAAATCCTGTTTCTCCCAGCACTTTGCATTCATCCCATGCCTTACATGTCTAGGATTTGCTTCCAATGAGTGATAACAACTTGGGAGTTTTTTGAACCCTCTTCGAATTTTCCAGTGTCATTTGTATTTCAATTAAATGGCTGTTTTGTCAGCCTTGTCTGCAGTTGTATTTGGTGTGAAGATACTACTGCTCATGAATAGGCTGTTTCTTCTACAGAAGTGATGTCATATGCAAATATAATGCCTGCTCTGCGATGTCCAAAACAGAGACCTCTCAGAACGAGCCACCAAAGGCACGATCCCTGAAATGTAGTCCTCTGCCCCAGCTCCTCTCCCACGCCAGCCTGGAGCTTTGTGGTTGCTGTCAATACAGCGCTCTTGGCGTGTGAAAAGTCCGTGTTTGGTCCTGCCCTGAACTGCCTCTCCTCTGACAGCGCTAAACGGCCAAGAGGTGAAACCCTGCTGAGATCCACACACATAATTTGCTTCAACCCAGTATCTCCATTGAGCACATGCTTGATGACCATTTCAATCCCTTTTGCCATTTGCTTTCTGCAGCAAAGCTCCTGTACCTTCTCAGCCCTACAGCTTTTAGGTGAGTTCAGCTGGGATTTCCCTCTGCAGCACATTATGTCTCCATCTCTCTCTGTGCCACACAAAAAGGTTGCACCCAGCTCTTGCAAATGCTAGTACCCACGGGTGCCCTGAGAGGACCGAGTAGCTGGGCACAGTCCCTAGAAGATAAACATGACCATCACGGAAGTCATGGAATTGTCAGAGTTGGAAGGGACCGCCAGGGATCATCCAGTCCAACTCCCCTGCTCAAGCAGGATTGCCCAGAGCACATCACTCAGGACTGCATCCAGGAGGGGCTTGAAGGTCTCCAGAGAAGGGGACTCCACACCCTCCCTGGGCAGCCTCTGCCAGGGCTCTGACACCCTCATCCCAAAGAAGTTTTTCCTCATATTCAAATGGAACTTCCCATGTGCCCATTGCTTGTGCCTGTCTCCCCTCGTCCTAGAATAGTCCAGCTCCATCTCCACCCTTCAGATCTTTGTGAGCATGAAGAAGGTCTCCCCTCAGCCTTCTCTTCTCCAGGCTAAAGAGTCCCAGCTCTCAGCCCTTCCTCACCAGGGAGATGCTCCAATCCCTCCATCAGCTTTGTTGCCCTACACTGGACTCTCTCCAGTAGTTCCCTGTCTCTCTTGAACTGGGGAGCCCAGAACTGGAAGCAGTATTCCAGTTGTGGCCTCACCAGTGCAGAGTAGAGGGGGAGAATGACCTCCCTTAACCTACTAGATACACTATTCCCAACCCAGCCTAGGATTCCATTGGCCCTCTTGGCCACAAGGGTACATTGCTGGCTCATGGATACCGTCTACCAGGACCATCCATCCTAGTAGTTGCTAGAAAGCCCCTGGCACACATTTCCAGGGCAGTGTCCAGCCATCCAGCTGCACTGGGGGTACCCCACAAGCATCCTAAGAGAGGTCATGGGTGAACAGAGCATGCACAGCAGGGTGAAGGCAAGCAGAGAGAGGCAAAAGTGCTTTCAGGGTTGTTGAAGTTGCAAAAGAAAACCTCTTTTTTTTTTTTTTTTGCCAGTTAAAAAAAAATCATCTCATTCACATGATTAGAAATAGGCTACTGAGGGATTTATACAGTTAATAAGCAACCAAAACTGGATGCAGACATTGCTGAATGACTTTGCCCACCAGACCAGGCCAAAGTTGGTGCCCAAGTTTGGAAAGGACAGCAGAAGAAGATTTGGCTCTGCTCTTGCTGTGCAATGGCAGCAAATGCCGCAGAAGGCTCAGAATTCAAACCTCCTTCGTGGATGCTCTCCCCCATCTTTCAGCCCAGTCTCTAGCTGGTTTTAGGGCTTGTGTGAGTGCCTGTGGAAAGCTTTTAAACGAGAATTGTTCTTTTCATTTCTCTTCCACAGCAAAAGCACAGCATTTACAGAAGTGTACTTGCCCTTAAGGTTCCTCACATGAGCCCTGCAGTGGGCAGGCATGGTCCATATCCCACCACTAATGCAAGCACAGCGCGCTGTACGCAGCACAGTGTGGGAGGCCACATTTCTGGTCAACAGCCAGTGTGGTGCCAACAGAGGCAGCGACTGTTCATATGGGCCAGGAGTTCTGGTCCAGTGAACCCCATCCTTGCTCCTCTCCTGGTTTGTGCATGGTGAAAACAAACTTTTAGGTTAGTTTGAAGAGGGGTAAAAGCCTCTTAAAGTCACTGCAAAGTGCACAGCTCAGCGATTTAGTGTCAGCTACAAGAGGATGAAGAAGAAAGTAGCTCTCAGTGACATCCCTTTGAGATCAGGCCCATCAGAATGTCCTCAAACTCTTGAAAATCCAACTCTGCTTCACTCTTTTCTCAGTACACCAGCTTCTAATTGCATTATGCCACTCCAACCAGGCTGCTGTGGGGAACACCGGCATGAAGGGAAGCCAAGACAGCTTTCCAACTTGCTGCCCCATGTTTGGCCAGCACACACTGTTCCTTCTCCTCTGGTCTTAGTTTCCAGTCTTAAGCACAAGACCGTCCTTCCAGAAGAAATTAAATGATCATTACAAAATGTTTATTTGAATCACCACCACTCCTCAACTCCTGAGGCTCAATCCATTGAGCAAGTATGAATCTTTCTGTTTGTTCTTTCTGTAACTTTTAAAGCCAAGTCTTATCAAGTTCTGATTTTGGAGTTCCTGAGGTCCATGTAACCCATGTGTCACGGGTCGCTTTTTAGTACACCCACATTTCATTCATAAAATCAGGAAAAAGCGGTACCAAATAAAATGGAGCTTGAAATAAAAACCTCATCTCCCCAGTGAAACTCTGAAAGCCAAAAGTGGTCCCTCCCAGCAAGGATGGGGAAAAATATCACTGTGAAACAGAAAGCAAACAAGTACAGCAAATAACCTCTCTGGCTTGGTAAAGTGCTCTTTGCACACACACTCTTCTCTTCTGCTAATGAAGAAAGCCTGTGCTGCTGCTTTGCAACAGGAGCCCTGCCTGGCTCCATACTTATTTTTTATGTCCTGTAATTCTGCATGTGATTCATTTATGTCCTTCCCCTCTCCCAAGTGATGATCTATAAGGTGAATACTTCTTAGCCTCACTATTTTCAGAGGAACATCAGTGTGAGACTGAAGTATTTATTGGATTATATCTCCAAGATAATAAAGGATGTTATTTAATGGTTTCTCTTAGCTGTTACAACTTCCAGGTAGAAACTGATCTTCTCTTGCAATACAGACTGCACCTGGCACGTTGCTCGCCCTTAATTCAGACAAGAAACCTGGCCTTGCAGAAGAAAAACCCTTCCAAGGAAAGGTACAATGTCACAGCTGCAGCTACACAGGGAACTTCACTTTCTCTTCAGCTCTTGCTCTTTATATCTTTTTATACTTATACACACACACACATATTTCCATTCTTCTTGCATTTCTGTGGGAGAACAGACACCACCATCCTCATTTTCCTTCCAGCCATAGCTACAAGAACAGCAGTGAAACCAGCAGGTAGAGCTAAAAATACCTCTGGCAGGTCCCTTCTTCATTAGCCAGGATCACTCCACACTGAACAATCACCCTGCACAAAACCAGCATATTTTGAGCCTTCTCCATAACAGAATATTGCGATTTTGTCTAAAGTCTTCCTGTGGGGCACCACCTTTAGCTGACACTGAACCTCGTTACTGGCCAGGAAAGTATTTCCTGCTGCTAACGATATTAAAACATCGCCGGTGCCAAGCACGTCGCACAAGCTGGACCTGCTCTTCTTTAATGAGGAAGGAGAGGGAGGCTGGATCTCCTTTCTCATCAGCGTTAAGCCGGGATAACGTTACTCATTTGACTTCTAGTGATGAATGTGAAAGGATGACCACGAGCATTGCTACAGAGCCGACTGCCCCGTTATCACACTACACTACCCACAGTCAGTCTGGGAATTTGTAAAAGATAGTAATATCTTATGGCAGTGAATTTATACGTCACTTGTAATCTTATTTAATTAACGAGGTTATATTAACAACGTTAGGGAAAACGTTTATGGCACAGCCATTCTTTAGGGACCGACTTCCCTGCTGTAGCCGGTGAGAGTTAATAAACATTGATGTGTGCATGCGTGTGGTTTCATCTATCTAAATACACCAACAAGCAGCAGCACAACTGGAAAGTTGTTTAACAAATGAGGAGTACCTTGACATTCATTCAATAAAGCCTAAGAAAGGTTCCAAGTGGAGGAGAAGACCGGAGGTGATAAGGTGCATCTGCGACGGACTCTGCCCATCTCTTTACCTCTACTTCTTAGTCAGTTTGATTTGTATCTGGCCCTGGGGGGGTTTCTCCTGCATCCTCCATGGAGATCCACTGAGTCAGCAGAAGCCTTCTGCAGGAACCAGGAGAGTTTGCAGAGCAACACTGCATCAACAGAGCAACTTGGCTCCTGCACAGCTCTCCCTCGGAGGTGACATATTCATTTGGGGGACCTCATCCCTGCGGTACCCGCGATGCAAAGGCTCCTTTAAAATCTTCTCCCCTTTGCCATGGGACAGCAGGACCAGCAAGCTCACTCTGAAGGATTCCTCCTTTCTCAGTCACATCACCTTTTAGCCCGGGGCCTCTGCCTATCAGTAAGGCAGAGCTTTGGCTTCAGCTCATTTAGCAGAGATTTCAGACCACTGTAACTTTGCACCGTGAGAGAAAGCAGTGCCTGCAAAGCCTGAAGAGTGGTCAGACCCCCAGGGGAACATGGCCAGGGGGGCTGCACAGCAGACATTTCATCGGGCAGGACGGAAGCTAAAGGGAGAGTAAATCAGCTTTCTGTCTGAGACAGTGACAAGCCCTGAGTAACAGAGGTTAATCTATATCCTTTAGAGTATTTTAATACATAAATTAAGATTGTTCCGTATCTGTTGGCTTTTGCTAATTCGTGTTTAAATACATTGTAGGCACTTATGTTTCCATGCTCCTTAATTCCTAAAAGTCTCCAGTGGTGTGGGCAGGCTGCGGTGGAGATGTATGACATTTCAAACAAACAATATGGATTATCATTTGATCGCCAATGATTTTGCAGGCAGATTAAAAGCACAGAAATGTTTTAACAAGAAAGTCCACTCTCCCCTTCCCAACGCCCATACGGTTTGCAGTCAGGAATGAAGACAGCTTTTTCACAAACTATTTTTCTTAGCACCGCTATCAGATTCCACGACAGTGTTTTTAAAGTAAACCAATACAAAAATCTTTGCTACTGCTCTTTACACGTGCAGAAACCTGAGCCTTGAGAATATACTCGTGAAACTCTCCTAACTGATTTTCCTCAACAGCCCGTCTGACACTTTCTGTTTGACACAAGGCACAAAATCAAGCGTGACAGAGGACTGTCACGCGGTGCCGACCTGTCACCAAGGCCTATGGCTGGAGGAGCACCTGAACATGTTAGTACGATGCAAGCACCCAGGAGCTAGATGGAGAACACAGGGTTAAAATTTACATTCATGGTACTCAAAGTGCAAAAGTTTAACCATGTGCACGAAGGTATGTTCATTCCCACTGAGCTCTGAGGCTTCATATGACACGTAATTTAAGCAAAATTAACTCTGTATGTTATGGATCAGAAGCACAAACTCAAACGCACGGATGCATACTGCTATACATTTTCTCCCTCCAGCATTCCATCCTCTGAAATCATAAAAGCACAGCTGATCTCTTCCCCGAGCCAAATAAACAGATGAAGGCTTTTTTCCTCCTCCTTTTTTTTTTCTTTTGAAAATATTCTGCTCATTTCCTGATATAAATCGTTGCATTGTGGAGCCCTCTCGAACATGAATCTGTCCTTTCTGAGCAGAGGTCGAGCTTTCCAGCCCTGTCAGAAAGGGGCCCATTGTGGCGGTCCCAAGACTCCAGGATTCCTTGCCGCGAGCAAAAGGGACTTGAGGGGCAAGAAGAAAGTCTGGCAACCTGACTTTAGACCCTTGTGGGCTGGAAGCGGTCTCCACTTGCTGCTAAGAAGGGGAAGCCACTGTTGTGCAAACAGCTCCTTAAGAGAAAGGAGACAAGACAAAAAACAGAATTTTTGCCTTTCTGCCACCTTTCTGTTGTCTTCACAGTGTGGCTGTAACTCTGGCACAGGGCAAACAGCAGAGATTGATATTCAA
Source organism: Nycticryphes semicollaris (assembly GCA_013400055.1). Taxonomy (NCBI): domain Eukaryota; kingdom Metazoa; phylum Chordata; class Aves; order Charadriiformes; family Rostratulidae; genus Nycticryphes; species Nycticryphes semicollaris. The sequence goes on along the minus strand of VXBJ01004037.1, from coordinate 256,926 downwards.
TATAGTTCTGCTTAGGCTGCAGTGATTTTCTCTGCATCATATAACAACAGTGGCCCAGTTTGGCTCACCAGGACCCAGCTGGAGGTCCTGATTTCGTGCTGACTTCTGACAGCTCCCTTGTACCCAACAAAATAAAAGTCAACCCAAGTTCTCCCTGAGAAACTCCAAGGACAACAATGGAAACTCATCTGTAAATGCAGGAGAGACTCTTCCCTATACCAGTAACCTTGGCTTGCACAGAAAAGCCTTGGCTGGAAGGAGATGGACACTGCCTCTTCTCCAGCAATCATAGAATCATAGAGTATTCCAGGCCAGAAGGGACCTCCAAAGGTCATCTAGTCCAACCTCCCCACAGTCAGTAGGGACACCCCCAACTAGACCAGGTTGCCCAGGGCCTGTGGATTTGTATCATGAAGGAGAGGTGCAGGACAAGGAAAATCAGTCTCCTCTGCTCTGCCCTGAGAGGATCCTGGAGATTAGCCACCCCCGGCACAAGTTGAGCTCTGCCACCAGGTCCAAGGTGCAGGCAAAGCAGACAGCTCCAAGGTAAACGACATCCCCAAGGATCATCTTATCCTCATGCAGACCCACAGTGGTTTGGGGGCCGCTGTCACCACTTCTTTTTTTTGGGTGCAGAAAGGGTATAGAAGGACAAGAGATGGGTTCAAGGCATCCTGTCCCTTCCCTAAATGATTGGGGAATGTCACAGATTTCTGTCCCAAGATTCCTCAGCAATGAAGCTGATCTCTTGTCTCCAGAGTGCAACTTCAGTATTTGGCTCAGCCTGAAGAAATGCAGAATTAACCCCTTGAATATTTCACACATATATATATGTATTTTATGATTACATTACCCTCCTGGAGGAATACAGGGCTTTGGAATTGCACATTCAGCATTTCACCAGGCTGTGAGATACGGGGCAGGGTGATCTGACAGCAAAGCCCAGCCTCTCCAGCACCAGGGAGAGATGGCTTGGCACAACCTGGAAGCTGCAGGACACCGGGGCAATGAGCTAACGCCATGTGATCCTCTACTGCAAGGCTTCAGCGGCCTTGAAAAAGACAACACAAATGTTTATAGCAAGGTTTTTTCCTGGAAAGAAGTATAAAAACAAGATCTTGCCTAAGAGTCACATCCTCATCTGGTTTTGTTTTACCCTGTTTATTCTTTCAGACAGCAAATTTCTCCACAGGACAGAAAAATGTATTTACCTTAGCAAGAACTCTGGGTGGAGGTGCTTTTCACCTCCTCTAAACTGACCTTGCCTGTCCCTTGCGGGGAGGCCAAATTTATCTCTGTCTTACAATGACCAAGCATGTGTCACTTTATTACAGCCTTTATAGCACAAATGCTGAGTGATAAAAACAAGGTAATAAAAATTAATCATTCTCATGTGCAGCTTTTCCCATTATGCTCTTCACTTTGGGATTTTACTACACACATCGAAGCGCAGATACAATATATGTTTAAAAGATGCATCTAATCATAGTTACAAATTAAGTACTGACTATCAGAATCGTAAATTCAAATGTACCTTATAAACTAGCTGGGCTAATGAGCTTGCATATATGTCATGCGAAGCTGATTAAGAGCTTAAGAAGGCAGCCCAGGGTTTGAATCTTTACTACTTTTTTTTTTTGAGCCCTTTCTGATTTGAGGGTGACCTCACAAATTCTAGTTTCCATTGGAGATTTGGGTCCAACCTCTGATTGCCAACCACATGGTCCATCTGGGTTTCTAAACTGCAGCCTGAATGGTGATTATAAGAAAAGTCAGAGTCCCTTTTGCTGTCTCCCTCGTTCTGTTGGTGTGGGCTAACTTTGCTTGGAGCTACGTGTATGGTGCACAGCTACTGACTGTTCCCCTAAGAATAACTGCCCCAAAAGGAGACATCACCCACTGCCCATCAAGCTTTGCCTGCTCACAGAAGGCAAGATACCACCACCACCTCCGCTGGAGTGTGCATGGAGACAGCCAACATCACCTCCAGAACCCTCATCCCAGAGAGATCTTGGAAAAGGAGAGCAAGAAGGAAGAGGAGAAAACTGACAAGTGACAAGTTACCGATTTCTAAGCCTCAGCCCCAGATCCAGCCATACCTCGTCCAAAAGGGTTTTTGCCACTGAATTACTGCACCAGGAAGAATAGCTGGAGCACAACAGTTTAAATCAAACCAGAAGAAGAGCTTCTGCATGCAAGGCAGCTGAATCATGGTACTCACTGGTGTTAGACATTGTAATCACCAAAACTAGGCATGGATTCAAAAAGCAATGAGATAAATTCATGAAGCAAGGATAAATGGTGGCTATTGTACTTCATGCTCTGGATGCTTTGACCCAAAAAGTCCCATAACTGCTGAATGCCAGAAGCAGAGAAGATACACAAGGGAAGCTCACTCTGTATTTGCTTTGTTTTTTGTCTTGGCTATAAGCCACTGTTGGAGACAGGAGGCCAGATGGGGCCCTGGTCTCACCTCATTGTGGCCTTATAATATATTCTCCTGTAAAAGATCAGACTGGATTAGGATAAATTACATCCAAATCATGTCGCATTACTCAGCACATTAAATTGTCCTTAATCACAGATATTGATGGTCTAGATTCCTGCTTAAATTTACCTCCTGTGCATATTTCTGTGCCTATTCTGTTGAAACCACTGCTGAATTTCAACTATACATAACCAGGCTCTAATGAAAAGCCAATTCGGCTCTTTGATCAAGCTTTAATAAGACTCATCATGGGAACACACTCTGCTGTGGCAAAATGGTTTCCTCATCCTGTCTCTTTCAGAAATGTTTCGTGAGCCTTTAAAAGCAATTTAACCCTGATTTATGTTAGCTAAGCGATTTCTGTTGCACATGTGAGTTACAAGAAAAGGGCTCTCATCTCAGTTTGCTACACTGTTCAGGAAATCAGTTATAAATGCTGCAGTCCTTTTAGAGTCTCTGACTTCAATGCAGCGGAAACTAGCAATTTGAGTAAATACTTCATCATTCCCAATTCTCCCATATGCCACATCCAGTACTTGACAAGAGACAACCTATAGGATATTATTTTTTTGGTCAAGGGTGCCGAGCTTCCCCTGTCTAAGATGTTTACTTAAGCTGTTTCCAGAAGATATTGAAGGAAAGAAACATGCGATTCTTTAATAGAGAGCATATGAAACATGTTGATGACTATCTAATAAAATCGAGCATGCATTCAATAAGAGTGAGTCACCTCATCACAAGTTTGGAGATGAGGGATGTAGAAATGGTGACTAAGCAAGCTCCTGCAGTAAGCCAGGGGTGCAAAAGCAACCCAAAAGATTTTGATGGCCTGACCTGACCCACCAGTGGCATCCAACCAGCTCTGGACATAGTCTAGAGCAGGTCTCTTCATACCAGTAGAAGGACAGGTGGCATTGCAAAGTGCCTACAGCCAGGAGGTGTATTGCCGGTGGCGGTAAGTGCTACAGCCACTGCTGCTGCTGCTTTGCATACACAGTACATTGATGACTCTTCCAGGTTTCCACGTGCCAGAGAGAATAGTGTCAGTGACTAGTAAGGTAATAAAGAACTATTTTCTGTGAAGTTTCTTCTGTGGTCCAACTTGAATCTCCCACTCCCACTCCAGTTTGCAGCCATTGCACTTGTTTACACTGTTTGCCACTAACAAGAGTTTGACTCCAACATCCTTAACCATTTCTTTGCATGACAAACAACAGAAAAACAACAAAGACCCAACTATTTTTTAATCCCTTTCTCCTCATTCCTCATATTGGGGCAGAGGGACCTGAGAAAGCAGCAGTGACCCAAAGGACAGTGGTCCAGGCTGTCTTATTCCTGCTTCACCCTCCTGCTTGTGGGAAAGCCCTTGGCACACACAATCCCCCTCAACCCATGCACTCCCCCTCGACACACCTATCCTTGTCAGGCATGTCCCACCTGTAATACACAGTTCCCCATGATGAATTAGGGGCTGGTGTCACCAAGCCCTGGGAAGCCCCAGGGGAACGCAACCCTGGAGGGAGCCCACTGGGAAGGCAAAGCAGAAGAGCCTCCTGCCTACCCTTCTACTTTTGACTGCCCAAGATGTGAGGACACCCTCCAGAATGCTCTTCTTTACCTCATATCAGCCTCAAATCCTCTCCACGGTGAGCACTGCTTCTCGGTGTCACTCCCTGGGATTCCCTGAAGCCTGTCCCAGTGTGTGGTGCAAGTGCTGGCACCAGCCCACATGCTGGAGGCTCGCACAGGGAATTCCCAGGCTGCCACTGGCATTTTTAGCATTCTAAAGGCTCTAAATTAGCAAAGAAATGAGTTACAGGCATTTCCAGACATGGTCCAGGCCCTGCTAGACCTCCAAGCTCCTAGAATAAAGGAGACTATGCCAGATGCTTGGTATTAGACAATTTTGTGTTCCCTTCTGGTGCTGTTCTTATGGTGTCTGGCACTTCCACACACTCATCTGGCTTTTTAGCAACAGGCTACTTGGACCTCTCTGTCTTGCTGCTCCTGCTACATGTCCAAGGGCAGTAGGACCTGAAAGATTAAGACAGCAGCGTGCATAGACAGCAGATGGCTATTGCATCTGCACGTACTTTGCGCTGCTAAATACCCTATTGCCCTACCTAGTTTTACATCCCCTTTTAGTGGTCGATCTCTCTCCTGACTTTTTTAAATCATCTGTTGTACATATGGCCCTAAGAACAGTAAATATTTTTTCCAGCAGAGGCAAAAAACGTACGATGCACGTGGGAAGACAAGATCAAGGCCACAGTATTGAACTCCAGCTTCTTCATCTGGTGACTGTAGTCTTGTCTTTCCTCATTACAATTTCTTCAGTTAGAACAGTAAGATTAAAACACGGCAGCTTCCCAAACCTGCCCCAGCACCATGTCCTCAGTTAACTGTCTTGCAACATCAAATGTCTTTGCAGTGTACTAAAAAGCAATGTAGTTCTCTACAAGACACCTATTTTATATTCCTTGGAATTGTTTTCTGCCTGTTTCTACAAAGCAGCACACGGAAAGATCTTTCAAGTCACCGGTTCTTTAATTTATCAGTTGGAGACATAAATCATGGCATGTAAGATGTACTGCAAGTTCATGAACTCTAAGAAACTTTTCTAATCACTGTCCTTTGAACTGAGCTTTTTCAGAAACTGTAAAACTCTAAAACATATCTAGTAAATGCATCTAGTAAATCTTGCTGGATTGGCAACTACTAAAAGCAGACTTGTCTTCCCTGATTACGTACCAGCAGCAGGCAGTCTTAAAACATCCTCTCTCATTCTAAAACTACAACATGAAAGAAAAAGAAGTCTTAAGCTTGTCTTGCCCAATATAACTGTTAGGATTCATTAAATGACTTCAAGTTATCATTGACAGGCACCAATTAAGCCAGAAAAATAGAGACAACTTCCCAAAGATAAAACCTTTCAAACACTAGGTTTACTTTTCAACGTAAGGACCATTACCCCTTTCAAATACCCAACTCTGATAACATGTCCCACTCCTCCTCAGGAGGTTAGAGAGCTAAATTACGTGGCATTTGCAAAGAAGCATCATGGCCCTTCCCTGTGTACTCCGCCCTTGGAAGCATCAAACCCTCTGAAAAAGGATGTATTGAGTGAATGGTGATGATATTTTTCATACTGTGGGTATGAAATTATAAATGAAAAAAAGCCCAATACTTCAAGATGCTCTACGAGACTGTTTCAGTCTCAGTACTGAGTTCATTCTGGGAAGGAAACAAAGGAAATAGCAATGCTATTTCAGATTCCAGAGACTAGAAATGGTCAGATACACCCTGAGTTTTACAGAGCCATCAAAGCTTCTAGTAAATTTTACGTGGTTGGTATTTGATCACATACTTACAGATTATAATACTGAACTTAAAACTAACTTTGCAAAGACAGAAGGTATTTTCACTAGTACACGTATGGATCCATACTAATACTTCCTTGAGCCTATCTCAATTAAAAGGGCAAATCATGTTGTCCTCCAATATATGCCTATATATTTGTCCCAAATCAGCCCAAATCATGTGAACTGACTTTTTAAGGCCACCAGCATTAAATATTAAATACCTCTTGAAAATGTAAGAAAATACCATCTTTTTATATGCGTTCAAAATGTATGAAGAATGTAAAAGGCATCCAGGCATGTTGAGCACAGAAACACTGTCACACACCATGAAACACTGCAATGTCTGAATAGACCAAAAATTTTGCAGTCTAGTGCAGATACAAATTTGGATGTTGTTCAGACCTGCTCATGCAGAAAATAGTAAATTTCTCCCTGTTCCTTTTATGTAACTCCTGTCCAATTCTCAAACCAGATATTAACTTTTAATTCACCTCATACATCTCCAAAGGGTTGGGGGGGTGTGGTATTTCTAATGTCTTTTCCCATGTTCAAGGTTCATAAAGTGAAAAGGCATAATGAATGAATTTAATTATTTCTATCCATTCTGCTGCTTATAGAAGAAGACCTTTTAATTCAGCTAAAAGAGGAATTACTTCTTCCTTCAGAAAGAACACTGACTCAGGGTATTTGTGCCCTGCAATATGAAGGATCTCTATGTTTTTGAAGCTAAATGGCCATTGGCAGCTTATTACTATTGTAACTGTTCACATTATCTGATATATAGATATCAGATGTGGGCGATGGGAAAATGTCATCAATTGTTAGGAATTACACCCCCTCCTTTTAGGCTGTTGATCTTACTCACCCAGTAATTCACAAGCTTAGAATGCCAACGAGGTTCTGCAAATGTCGTGCCCTGCCATCAGCTTTTGTGCACTATTTTCTCCCTTTGTTACCTGAAATTCCAGAAACCACACTCTCAGCAGGAGCATTGCCCTTCCTATCAGGGGCATGATGTGCTGCGCTGGGCAGTGAGGTCCTGCACATAGAGCTGTATCTACTACAGGATGACAAGAACTTCCCTGAGGTCCTGGGGAGGCTTGTGTATCCTGAAGTCCGCACTGTGGTGTCCAGACAAACAGGTACACTGGATATTGTACTATGCCACAATCATGCTCCATAAAACTACCTGTAAATGTGACATGTGGAGATCAGCTTTGCTCTTAGCTCCCAGTACTGAATCTGAATTCACTGCTATTTTGAATAATCTGGAAAATACTGTGAGATCCAAAACTACTATCTGGGCACACCACCCACGAGATGTAACAGGAGGGATTATGAATCAGAGCACGAAACGGAGTGTGCTGCTGCCAATAACCTACTTACTAACGATTTCTTCCCCAGTCATCCTGTGGGCCTGAAGCTAATTCTTGGAATGGGACGCTTCTGCTTTGCCTCTGCTGAGCCTTTGGCACCAGCTACTCCCTGTCCTTGCCTCGCTGCTTTGGGCCTCTCCATGGCTGATTGCCTCCCTCCCCTCCTTCATAACCCACACCTCACTGTAATACAAAATTGCTCTGATCACTACACGACCATCCTGGACCCTGCACAAAACCCAGCTCTGTCCTACCTAGCAACAGCATGTGCGACACCAGAAACCCAGCTCTCCATCTTACCCAGCTAAAATAAAAAGCCCTTCAAGCCCTGCTGTGCATCCCATCCATTAGCGGTGCCTGGGGAGCTGCACAGAGATCTACCTCATGATCAGATAAAAGCTTTTCCTTCTAAATCACTGTCCAGAAGAAACCAAGGGTCTGGAAGAGTGAACTCCACATACATTAGAGGCCAGGCACGTCCCCTATGCTGGTTATTTATGTGTCTTTGTTTTATGCTGAAGAATGTAAGGTTATGTGGTAGGGAGTAAGCTGCTTCATTTATCACAGAATCACAGAGTCTTCATGGTTGGAAGGGACCTCTGAGATCACCGAGTCCAACCATAAACAAAATACAAAACCAACCAACCAACCAAACAAACAAAAACCCACCACCAAAAATCCCCCATACCTAAAAAACCCCCACCACAACAGCAACCACCACACCCAACAACCTCGGGCCCTAGAGCATGCCGCGAAGTGCCACATCTACACGTGTCTTAAGTACCTCCAGGGATGGTGACTGTGCTGCGGTAACAATACAAGACCCTTTTTTCAGTACAGACACAGAAAAAGGAAAGTGCCCTGGTTTTACCCAAGAAGAAACATTTTTTAAGCAATGCTGTGAAAATTTTAGAGTCCCCTGTGTACCAAAACAAAGGTGGGATGGTGCAGGATCAGTGATTTTTGGGCATCTCTTTGCCCTCACAGGCCCCCTGAGTCTGAAGGCCATCTCATACCCAACAGGCCCCAGAACTGCTATAACCAGTGGAGAAACGATCAAAAATGCAAACATTATACCCTGTCCCTGATCACTCTTTTGCCTGCCCTGAGGGTCTTCAAAGGGCAGGCAAGGAAGCCATATGAAAGCAGCCAACCTTCTGAAGCCCAGGCAGGAGGACATGCACAGAGACGGGTCCCACCACGCATGGGCCCTAGGGCTACGACTCACTGACAGCTCCAAAGAAAGTCTGTCTCCCAAACAGAACTTGAAAAATCACAGAATCACAGAATGCTATGGGGTTGGAAGGGACCTCTGGAGATCATCTAGTCCATCCCCCTACCCACAGCAGGTTGCACAGGAACGTGTCCAGGCGGGTTTTGAATGTCACCAGAGATAGAGACTCCACCACAGTCTGTGACAAGAGAGCTGCAAATGTGTCTCCAGGTGCAGTTTTGCTCAATGCTTGAAGTCAGGAACATCCCAAGAGGAAAACTGCAGTTCAGGCTGGGAACAGACTTGAAAGACCCTCATAGCATCCAGCCACTAATGCAACCCTTGGCCATGTTATCTTCACAGCTGAGCACCCAGGAACCTGGGTGGATGTCTCCTCAAGAAGCAGGGACAAGATGCCACAGCATTTCACAAGAAGAAAGCTGAGAAAAGAGCCCTGAGCCCAAAGTGGCAAAGGAAGAGTGGAGACTGGGCTGGGCTTTGGTATCTCAGTCCCTCAAAGGCTCAGACTCAGTTGGGCCGACCTTCATCTCATGCCAGAGTGCCGAGTTTAAAAATATACTGCTCCTCTTAAAATCGTGTCACAGTTCTTAGAAGCAAGAAAATCAGGCTGTAGGTGGGAGTAACTGCACAGTATCTATATATATATACAGACATATACTTGTAAGCAACAGTCTTTTAAATTCCACTTTACAAAAAGCAGACTTTTCAGTGCTTCAGGAGCCGAACACAAGTTATTATCAGAGGCTGGAAGCAGAACTGTTTTAAGAAGTATGGGTCACTCTCTATTCATTTTTTTAGGAAATATACATTGTTTTTGCAGCTCTGTTTTTTAAAAAAATAATTATTTTATGCTCAGCCACAGCTTTTCACTGGTAATGTCACGCCCAATTTAGAAGATAGAAGCCCTGAATGATTTGGCACGGGGACATACTCAAACAAAGGAAAAGAAACTGCTTACAAATTTATGATAGGCTTTGATAGCTGTGATTTAAAAATGCCAGTGTTTCATTCCAGCAAACATTACAATAACAAGCACAAGACTAATGACCTGATGCCTTGTCAGAGATGTTCACAGGTCAGATAAAGCCACCACATTCTATCTGCAGGATCCAGCGTTTCAAAGACAGCCCTGTTTGAGCTTCTCCTGGGCTTTGATCCCTGCAAGCCGTACGTCAGCACTATCCTTCTAAAAACCTGGCCTCACGCTGAGGGTTTTTCTGCCGACACGCTTTCAAACCTCTGAAATACATCCGAGCTGTCCTACCTCCCGTCCGCAGCCATCTGAACCACCCGAGCCGTTTCCTACGTTATGAGGAAGCAGCGAGAGGAGGGAAGAAAACATTCAGCCCACATCAGGCTTTGCCAAACAGCTGGCGAAGAATAACCTTAGAAAAACTGATATTTAAGCAACTGTGGAGATTTGTCGATTTAAGAGGAGCAGGGTGAGATCATCCATTGCCTTCTGCTGTCTTTTGGCTGAAGGCGGCCAATGGACAGCTGGATGGCCCCAGGTCCTGCACTTAAACACAGTTGCAGAAATATTTTGCGTTTCATCATCACGTTGCATTTTTCTCTTCTTCTCACAGGCCCTTCCCTCAACTCGCTCCAGGGTTTCCAAGCCTGTATCACATCCCTTCACACCTGCTGCGGTCTGTTCACATTTAACGCTGAGCAGAGCGTGTGAGCAGTAACGACGACTTCCCTCAGCATATTTAGTATCTCCTTCTCTCAATAAAGTTTGCCCTTTTTTCCGGGTTCCCCATTACGTAAAATTATTAGCTACACAATGGGGGGAGTCACAGAATCATGGAATTGTCAGAGTTGGAAGGGACCTCCAGAGCTCACCCCAGTCCCACTCCCCTGCTCAAACAGGATTGCCCAGAGCACATCACTCAGGGCTGCATCCAGGAGGGGCTTGAAGGTCTCCAGAGAAGGGGACTCCACACCCTCCCTGGGCAGCCTCTGCCAGGGCTCTGACACCCTCATCCCAAAGAAGTTTTTCCTCATATTCAAATGGAACTTCCCATGTGCCCATTGCTTGTGCCCGTCTCCCCTTGTCCTGTCACTGGGAACCACTGAGAAGAGTCTGGCTCCATCCTCCTTCAACCCACCCTTCAGAGACTTGTGAGCATGCAGAAGGTCTCCCCTCAGCCTCCTCTTCTCCAGGCTAAAAAGTCCCAGCTCTCTCAGCCTTTCCTCATCAGGGGGATGCTCCAATCCCTCCATCATATTTATTGCCCTACACTGGACTCTCTGCAGCAGTTCCCTGTCTCTCTTGAACTGGGGAGTGCAGCGCTGGAGGCAGGATTCCAGTTGTGGCCTCCCCATTGCAGAGCAGAGGGGGAGAATGACCTCCCTCCACCTTCTGGCCACACCCTATGTGGCCCAGGATTCCATTGGCCTCTTGGCCACAAGGGCACTTTTCTGGCTCATGGATATTTTACTGTCTACCAGGACCCCCAGATCCTTCTCCTCAGAAGTGCTTTTCTACAGGTCCGCCCTTAACATATGTCGGTGCCTGGAATTCTTCCTCCCTGGGTGCAGGACACTACCCTTCCCCTTGTTGAACCTCATGAGGTTCTTCTCTGCCCAGCTCTCCAGCCTAAGTCACACTGGATGGCAGCACAGCCTTCTGGAGCGTCAGCCAGCCCTCCCAGTTTGGTACCATCAGTGAACCTACTGAGAATACACTTGGTCCCCTCGTCCAGGTCATTGATGAATACGTTGAACAAGACTGGGCTGAGTACTGACCTTTGAGGGATACCCTTGGTTACAATGCCTGTTTTCCCTTCCTTCTGCAAGATGCTAAAGAGCAGCTGATGCCTTGACAAAAGCAGGCTGCTCAGGGCTGACTTTATACCCAATCTTCACCAAACAGGGCTTCCGTCTCCTCTGTATCACTGAGAACATTTGCCTGAAGATTTAGTGCTTCATTTCATTACAGTCCATCTGTTCCTCATGGCTCATTTCCCATTATCTGGTCAATACTTCAGCACGACTTGCAAATGATTGTAAAAGGAAGGACAGGGAGTCAGGTGAATGCTGTGCAACCCTCAAAATAGGGCAGTTAATCCTGTTTTCCTAGAAACATCCCTCAGAGCAAGGCGCACGAGGAGAGGCGGGCAGAAAACGGAGAGCTGAGGCACAAGGCAGTCATGGAGGTCCCCGAGGAGCAGGGGCTGAGCACGGTGCATGACACGCTGCCCCCTGATGAGGATGGGGCACGGTCGCTCTTTCTGCCGGAGCGCTACAGCTCTGTCTGCCACCACCTCTTCAGCTGTTTGACAACTGGTGACAAACATGCATCCCCCCCTTCCCGGCACTAGATTAAATTTTCCCTGCTGTGATACATGGGCTTTTTAACTATGCATGGCCGGCTCCCGCTATGACCGGCTTGTTTGGACCGACAGGTGGGAAATGCACTTTATCCCTGTCCCCAGCCACAGTCCCCGAGTCCCTGCCGTGTGTCGAGGGCACTGACCTTCGCTCTCTGCCTACTGAGTCCCACCGGGGCTCATCTGGTGCCAGTTTCTCCTCGATTTCAGGCTCCTGTCTTTGACACACTGCTCCAAGCCTCTTTGTCTCTCTGTATTTTAATCACTTTGGATCAGCAGACCCGCAGCAGGACAACAGTCAGTGTTAACTCCAGCAAGCGCTCTCAGCCTGCCTGTCCTTGGTTCTCAAACCAGATATCGCTTTTCAGGCAGGCTGTGGCTTGCGACAAAGTCCTGGCAGCACCCAGCTGTCACAGGACAGGGGCTCAGACACATCATCGTCTCCTGCATCCTTTTCCCTCTCCAACTGGAGTCAGCCACAACGTGGATGGGCCCAAGCCAGCCCTATGGGGAAACCAAGCTTGGGTTCAAGCCCAGACGCTGAGGCTCTGCTTTATCTCTGCCTCGGAACAGAGCACAGCGAAAAAGCAGCTCTTGGGACACTGCAGCGACCCATTAAAATTAATGGGGTTAAATCATCCTGGTGCAAGCCACCAACTTCAAAAGAATTACACAAGGGATGAATCTGGAGCCATTATTTTTTTTTTCTTTGTGCCTTTCAGAAAGATGATCTACTTTCCAGACTGCTACGCTCAGCTTACACTCCAGTCAGCCAGTCTTTCTAACTAACCTAGCTACCCTTCCCTTACTCCATGCTCTTGTCTACTGCCCAAGCAATTCAAGACCTGCTCACCTGCTCCGGTTTTCCCCACACAAACCAGCCCTCATATACTTCCAATTGGCCTAATTAATTTCTTCTGTCAAGGGCAAATACAAAAAAAATACAAAAAAAAATACAACCAAAAAACAACCCCAAAAGCAAGGTTTCATTAGAGAACCCAGGAGGGTTAGTACCCATACAGCACATTTCTTCTCTACCCGAGGCTGCAGCATCAGGTAAAGGAGCAAGTACCACTGCAACGCTCCTTTACCCTCTCACCCCCCTCCCCGTTTAAAACTACAGTGCACAAAACCCAACCGTGACCAATGTGCCTCACATAGACTTTTCTGTAATTGGAAGCACTTGTTTCAGGAGATCAAGGCAGAGAAATCTCACGTGTAAAAGATATAAGCTCCCAGCTATGCTGTGATCTGGAAGCCAGTCTTGCTCCTGAGGTGGCTCATTCAGTAACAGCACCAGCAGAGATGGCCTTCAACTCTGTCAGCAAAGAGCTCAGTAACCTTAAAATGCGTAAATCAAAACTGTTAAAGTTGGCAGATGGTTTGATAGCAAGAAATTGCCTTTTGGGGACTGCTTTTTGTCTGCCAAATTCACCCAGACGCAGGTCCACATATGGATTTCTAACCTGTGCAGGTTTCAGTGGTGATTACAGCAGCGACTGTGGTATGAAGCATGCTAGACATATTATTTAGGGAGAGCTGATGCATTAGAGGTAGACAATGAAAAGCTCAGAGCATATTTGGTCCTTGAGTTATCCCACCTCCATAGTTCCCAGGTATTCAGCTCTGGGGGTTTTGGCACAGGAAGAGTAGACTTGAAATTCAGCTCCTGAACTCGTTTCAAACTTTGCTGAAAGTCCGGAGGTGTTTGGAGCTGGGATTTTGACTAGTAGCTCCCAAAAGAGGCTGCTAATTTCTCTGGGTGAGGCGGCAGAGGACGGGAGGAACTAGTGTTATTTCACTTTGCTCTAAACGCAATGCAACCATCTGTGCAGCCCCTAAACCACAGGGCCTTGAAGGAACTACAAAACAGTCTGACTGTAAAGTCAGGCACTGAGAAACAGTCACTGCCGGGCTGACACAGCCTGCTGGTACTCCTCAAACCCCTGGAAGCAATGTCCCCTGACAGCTGCTTTCTGTCTCCTGTGCTTTGGCCCCATCAAATCCCCGCTAGCGTCTTTTACAGCCCTGGTCAGACATACACCAACGATGTACCAGGATGAGGAAGGGACTAAAAACAAAAACACAGAGCGATCAGGAGCTCCACAAAGCTGCTTGTAAATCTACTAAAAGTGGCACGTTTCCATATTAAACAATCCGTTATCGTGTCGCTCTGTTCCCACTTAGCGGTCTGCTGAGAGAAGGGAAGAAAGAGGCCGGTTTGCAGGGCGTTGTGTTTACCAGGAGGGGAACTGAGAGTGTGCAATGGTCCGCACTCCCTCTGCTGGCTGCATCCGCTGTGCCCACCACAGCAGAGACTTAGAGCATCCCCCCTTCGCTCTTGGAGGGTCTGCTTCTCGCTCTGATGGAGGCCAAGTCCGATTAATTCCTACCTTGCACTGTGGCAACACGCGTGCCAGCGCTGTCTGTGATGTGAGACCCGCTCTGCCAGGCTTTACACAGATAAAAGAATAGAAGGGACAGCACCTAGGTCAAAGAGGAGGTCTACACGGTGTGGCACAGGGCTGTGAAGAAACACTCTATAGGCTAGGACCAGAAGTCCCTCTTGCCACCTCCGTGAGACATGATCCATCACTGTACACAGAGCAGGCACAAGGCAAGTCGGGTTCAGTGCGTGGGGAGCACTCTGGGTACCAAAAGGTTTGCAGTTCCGTTACAGGCAACATTCATTCCCCTTGTCCTGACAACCTCTTTTGCCAATACCCCGGGACATGGAGGAGCTCCCTGCATAAACCACCCGCCTTCCAACAGGTCTGTTGGTGACGCGTTCAGGTCAATATGCCTGATCACAGCATGGCAAAATTGGCAATACCTGAAAACACAAAGGTCTACAGACATGTGCAGCTGGAAGGAGTGGGTTGGAGCATGCATGTATGTCCATGCTTTTCACATTCATAAAATGTGTATATTCAAACACAGACTTGATGACTTTGTCACTAGTAGGACTTTGGAAAGTCTGGATCAGAAAGCAAAGAATCCCCGCGTTACCCATCAGCCACAGGTATCCTCTACAGGAGCTGGCCTGAGAGTTAAAATACAGGCTAAGCCATGCACAGGGAGACAATGCAGCTCTCTGAAAGCAAATCTGCAGCAGACAGTGGATCTGAATTCAGGACTTCTTAACCCCTTCCTCCCCCTCATCCCACGAGTCACTGTCCAGTGAGGCTCCCACCACCCTGGCTACGCAGAGCCCCTGCCCACCCAGCAGTGACGGCAGGCACAGGGCACCTCAAACCTCCATTAAACAGCCTGCTTCTTGCTAATTAAATCTTGAAGGTTAATGAGCTTCAAAAGCCTAATTCCAGACTTATTTTTCCTAAGTCACTTTTGATATAATGAGGCCAACCAGCCCACATAATAGTGTTTAAGGTATAAGGCAATTTAATTTCTCGCTTCTCTGCTGATCTCTGAGCAGACATAACCCTTTTGATGTCCTGCCCCACGTTTTAAAAGGATGTGGCAATCAGGACAGTTTAGAAATGTGCATGCAATTATGAATGCTAATACAATTAACAGTGAAAGGCTCATCCTGGAATCACAAACCCAACTCTCTTCCAACTCAAACCCTTCTCATAGGCTTCCAAGTAATTCGGTCAGATAGATAGCAGTACAAAATTTCAGATAAAGAAAACGAATGCTATTACTGAAAAACAGACTAACAGAATTCTTCGGAAAGCCCTGACTAAGCACTGTCAGAGAGATTAAAGACGGGAGCAGCTCTCTAGCTCTTAGGTCAAATTTCACGTAGGGTAACTCGAGGCACAGTTGCCCTGGGGATGCGAAGGATTTGGATCAGCGGTGATCCATGAGTGGGTTTTACCCCTGTGCTAAGTGCAGCTTCAGGATTAGAGCCTGCACCCCCTGCAAGGCACACACACACACACACACACACACAGCATGCACATGATGAAAAATGCATGATCAAGTTTATTGCAAAACTCCCACTGAGGATGAAAGCTGCCGCCCCCAGCAACACTCGCCGGCCCCAGCCAGCTTCTCATGCTGTCTTTTGGAATTTTCTAACACGGGAAAATACATCAAAAGCCTTGGAAGGGAAAAAGCCCATCTCCAGGGAACAGCACCTTAAGCAGGCAGGGTGTATTGGGAAGGAAGGGGGTTTTGTCAACACTCTGCAAATACCACTGGCACAAAACCAGCTAGTTTCCCAGAAGAGAAAGAAAACTCCACTTGGCCATATCCAGAAATAATTAGCCCAGGCACATCCCGTTTGAAGCTGGCACTGCGACATGGGGAGTCCCTGCTACAGCCAGGAATGCTTGGCACTTCTGAGAATAAACCAGTTAGTAGAAATTTAATGGATTAAAGGAACTGGACTGAGGCTGGTGCCTCTTTCTCGGAAGGTTTGAGGAAATTTCTCTTCCCAGGCCCAGGGGACCACTGGCAGCTGGCTCAAATCAGAGCCTGGTCAGCCCACAGCAGGCTGGGTCAGCAGCTCCATCACTAAGGACTGTTCCCAGCTTCTCCTCCTTCCCCAGCTCGCTGATCCACCTGTGTAGGGTAAGGATGCACCTTGCCCAGTACCAGCACCCTGTACCAAAGGCAGCTGCTGCCAGAGAACTCAGCTGGGAACTGCTCTGGGCACTGCTGACCCGTGGGAGGCCAAGAAAAGGGCAAGAGACCCTGAGTCTCCCAACAGCAGCTGGACATGGCTCTAAAACCTCCAGAGCTGTTGCTTCAGGTTTTTCAGTTCATAATTGCAAGGGTATTTTCCTCTTAAGACCACTTTACCCACAGTTCGTAACTCTGCGGCTTGCAAATTGCTGAGCTCTGGGTCAGACGGTTGCTTGCAATTCTAAAACACCAGAAGTTGCTTGACTAAATCAGGTTAAAGAGGTCCCAGGCCCCACTCCCCTTCCCCTGGGAGCAATCATTCTTTCATTTAGTTGATCGCTTAAATCTTTATTCTACATCACTCCTGCCCTTGAACCAAGTCCTCCATTTCACCCGCAAATGAGGAGAAATTTTCCTCCAGAGCAGGATTTGGAGGGCTTTGGTCGGAAATTTGTCTGCTTTCCATAATTTTTCAAAGGCTTTGCAGTTCCAACCTGCTCCCCACTCTGGGTGAAAAGGAGGAGCAACGTGGACATCTTAGCACAAGGGCAGGAGCAGGGTCCGGCAGGGAAGAACTCAGCCTGGCTACCAGGTGATCAGCTGCTGGCTGCCAGATTCCCCCAAGGACTGTGTGGTCTGCAGAGACCACTGGGCTGGGGATGGCTGGAGGGATGGGAAGCGCAGAGGAGAAGCAAGGAGCAGTCCCTGCCACCTAGGGAAGAGCTGTGCCTGCGAAGCCGTGGAGGGCAAGACCTTCCCTGAGCTTTGCCAAGGAGCATCAGCCTGATTAAGCAGCAGCCCAAGGGAGCCTCAGCAGATGTGGGGTGGAGTTTAATCCTTCCTGGGTCCAGCAAGCACGCCAAAACCTGGATTAATATCCAGCATGTCAGGCTGCACATGCAATGCACTGGCAACACTATTTGGACGACTGCAAACACCCAGATTAGGTGCTGACAACTCCCCTAACAGGATCACGCATGAAATCTGGCCGTAAGAAGGCCTGTCACTCTGACTTTCACAGCCAAAAATGTGAGCAAGCCACTGACACCTTCCACACTGAAACCATGCCGAGTGCCCCAGCACAGCCAAAGCTGGGGATGGGAAAGGTTTCCCTTTCCAAGTCGGCTCTCTAGCTTAGTGGAGCGGGATCAAGGAGAGCCTGGTGATCAGCACAGCTTCCCAGGCCTGGGAAGATGATTCAGTCCAGTATTGAGTATTAAAGAGACAAGTAGATAATCTTCAATCTCTTCCATATGCTTACAAATGTCTGATCCAGGTGTGGTTCTGGAATCATTAGTATTGACGTCCAAGAGTGCAAGTCTGCTTCTTTCCCATTCCCTCATCAAGTCCTAGATGCAATGCTATTAAATACAAAAAAATTACTATCACAAGACCTATGGAAAAAGATAGGGCTGCAACACCTAATAAGAAACCAGGTGGAAAAGCTATTTCATATCTATTCATGGCAACATGTCACAGATTTCCCACTGCTATCTAGAAGAATTCCTACTCTCTGAGATGCAAGAGCCAAAAGAAAGCTTCAGCAGATGAACATGGCAAGGGGGTGAGGCAGGGCACATCCCCAGAGAGAGAAGAATGTACACACCGCCGTGTCCAACATCCACACAAACCAATGATGGGGGTTTTCTTTCCAGCTCAGCTTGTGCCTTTCTCTGCACAGTAAATGCATGTAAAGCAGCATCTCCCCACGATGTGGCAGTAGATGCCTGCAGAGCCCATCACACAAGGCCTTCCTGAATGCTTGTGGAGATATTTAGACAGGCTACAACAAGCTGCACCACAGACAGAGCTTTCCAAGAGGGCAGGGGAGTTCTGCAAAAAACCACCACGTGCAAACCTTAAAAATGTTAAGTCTCGTTGGTGAGGTTTTGTGGCCAGGCTGATCTGCAGGTCAACGGTGAAGTGCAAGCATTGCCATTCATTTTTAAATAGAAAGTCAGAAATAGGGATGGTGAGCTACGGCTGTGGCAGGATTGCACACATCTACACGTGTGTACACACGCAAGAGCAAAATGTTATTCCCTCCATCAAGTAGCTTTTGAGATATAATGGGCTTTCAGTTAAGTTTTGGGTGAAAACCACTCAGAAATCTGTGCCCTCTGGGGCGATGTTGAACACGAAGCATTTTGTGGACAGGGGTGAATGTGTCTGTTAATGTCCCCGGTTGCCCTCCAGCACGATGAAGACCCGCTCCTGGCTTTCCGTGAAGGACAGGACACTGGGCTGACCGCCCCACTGGGAGCTCAGTTTGCTGTGCCAGCCCTTGCTAGTGAGGAATGGGATGTCAGAACGAAGTGGCCTCTCCCAGGGGAAGTTCTTTGTAAAACAGACACCAGTGATGGGAGGGAGACACTAGACACCACTTCAATTTTGCTGCAGTCTCAATGTGGTCTGCAAGGACAGGACACACTGAAAGAGCTTGTGCACAGCTGGGAAGGAAGCTGTTCCCTTCCTGCTGGCAGAAAGGGTTCAATTCATCTCCTCTGGTACCTGAACTCCAACAACACAGCCTTCACCCTCTTGATCTTCATGGTGCTCTCCTCCAGAGCCCTCCCTGCAGCAGCACTCATGAGATCAGCCCTCTCCTGTCCACTCCTGGAAGACACCTTAGCCCACCCACACCTCAGGCTGATAAGCAGTGCCCATGGATGGCCCAATACTGGATCCGCTGGGAGACAAATGAGTTGTGACAACACTGACAAGAGTAACTGTTGGAATGAGGGGACAATTAAGACAAGGCAATAGAAGAGACAAGGTGTTCATCAAGGGAGGACGTAATGGCAGCAGTCGAGTCACATTAGATATCACGGCATTTCCTTTCAAGTGGTATTAGTTCAGTAAATGTTACAGACCATGAATTCAAGAGCCATCTGCAGCCAGCAAGATTCTGAGGAGAGGACCTGTGGACAATCCACTGCTCCTTAGGCTTTGGGAGCAGTGATACGCAGTCACCATCATCGCCACTTTGCTCAGGTGTTGCCACTCTCACACTGAGGTTGCAGCCACATGTTCCACCTGTGGAACCATGCTCTGCTTTTAGAGCTAAGGAGGCTTTTGGGGGTCCATTCCCAGACTAACAACACGGGACCATGTGGTGCAGGGACTGCTCTGCCTTCAGTGGCAACTTCCAGCCCAGCACAATTCACTTCCCAGCTCCCATGTAACTTGTCCCTCAGGCAGGGGGGCGACGAAAGGACATGTGCTTACTCTCCCATCTCCTTCCAGCTCACAGTGGAAACATGAAGGAGGACTGAAGCGTGGTACAAAAAGTTTGGATAGGGTCAGTCCTATGCGTTGGCCTCTGGCTTTTGGAGGACAGCAATGTACTGCCCAAGAAGGTGCCATGAGCCCAGGCAGGAGACAAAGCCACTCTCCATAGCACACACAGCCTGAGGAGCTCCTGGACAGGCACAGCTCAGCTTTCCCAACACAATACCTGCAGCGGTGGGAGCCGCTCCACGGGCAGCCCAGTGCTAACTTGCCTCTCCCTCTCGTGTGGCTGGGATTGCATTTTCCTCAGCGCTGCCAAGCCACGGGCCCTTGTCTTTCTGGGATGAGCAGGTATCTGCAGGCAAAGCTGGCAGGGTGGAACACTGGAGTCAGCGAGGCTCCTGTGCTGGGGACAAGCTGCAGGGCGAGCAGGGCAGGAGGCTCAGGGAAGCAGGACGGACTCCCCTCCGGCTGCCCCCGTCAGGGCTGTTCGTTTGTGATAAGACCTGGCCCCCACGCTTGGCTCTGCTGCAGGAAGTTTGTTCTTGTCGCCCCATTTCCCACCTCCCATCCCTCTCCTGGCAGGTTAGGGAGGTCACAGCCCTGGGAAGTGCAGAGGAAGGAGGCACGTAGGAGAAGGCCACCCTTGCCACCTTCCTCCTCGCCAGGCCTGTAGGAGAACCCGCCAGCAAAGGGCTTACGGAGAGGAAAGCCTAGGAGCAAGTCCAAGGGTTTGGTTTGCCTTGTGTGAGCACAGTCCCACAGGAGGCTGTGTGCAGACAAACAAACCATCCCCACTATAGATCCTTTATTTGTTCCCTTTCCCCACCCTTCTGGCAGAGGGTCTGTCCCCTGCGCTGAGCAGGGCCGCACAAACAGCTGATTCAACATCCAGCACGAGAGGGGAAGAGGCGGGAGACCCGGAGCTGCCCGCACTTAACACAGGAGGACTCTCTGCAGGCAAAACCAGCTTCCCTCTAATTTGAGACCTCCTCTCCATGTGCATCTCCTTGCCAAGTGGATCCTCGACATCCCCTGGTGCTTCCTCCTGTCCCCTCCACGCTGCAGAGCAGCAAATTAACATTTCTCTTCCTTCTCACATGGGCAGCTGGGGGAGAAACCCTAGTGAGAAGGAAGGAGCAGGCAGAAATGAACCTCTGCAAACAATAATAAAAAAATACGTGGCTTTAAGCAGCCCAAGAGCAACTGGAAAAGGCTTAAGGGAACACACTGCATGCCTGCACTCAGACCATGCCCTCACTCCCACTTTCAGGCAGAACTGGTGGGGACCCGAGCAGCCGAAAGATCAGCATGTCCCTCCCAGCTTCAGGTTTCAGCATGACACACTGAGGCTGTTTGACGGAGGGGCAGGGAAAGGGAAGCCGGTGGGTTATTCCAGCAAAAAGCCCTCTCTGTGCCACTTCTTCTCCACCTACACCCCTGCCCTCAGACACGCTCCAGACATAAGTACGGCACCTCCTCAGCAGAGCTGAAGGCCACCATGGATGGATGTTGCAGGTGAAAGGAGCTGCTGACAAAGGGCATGACAGTGATGGCACTTTTCCCCGCATTTGGCACTTCCCTGCCAGAACCACCACGCCCCAAGGGAGCCAAATAGCCAGGTAGGCTCCCAGTAAAGACCATTATCTTCAGGAAAGATGTGTGAATTTAGCCTATTCTCTTAATTTTACAGATAGGCAAGTCTCAGATACTTAAAACACCATATTTGTTCAAGGTGTCCCCCAGTTCTGCCTGCTGTCACACACCCCGGGCTCTGTGCAGGCCTTAGATCCTGAAGTGAAGAAACCCTGGGTAGCATTTCCCATTAGCAACACACTTTTAAACACCTTCATATAGTAGATGAAAGGAGGGTGTAGAGAGGCGGGGGTCAGTCTCTTCTCCCAAGTCACAGGCGATGGGACAAGAGGAGATGGCCTCAAGTTACACCAGGGGAGGTTCAGATTGGAGATTAGGAACAATTTTTACACTGAAAGGGCATTGGAATGGGCTGCTCAGGGAAGTGGTTAAGGCACCATCCCTGGAGATATTTTAAAAAGTATCTAAGGTATATAAAGATCTTGAAAAGACAGGTTGACATAGCGCTTAGTGAAATGGTTTAGTGATGTTGATGGCTGGACTAGATGATCAGAGAGGTCCCTTCCAACCTACACAGTTCTATGATTCTATGCTCAAGTGTCTGCAACACGACAAGACTCTGGGATTTGCCCTCCATCTTCAAAACTACTGACTCTCCAAACCTGGGAACAATCAATCCAATACATAGGTCTCCCTAAAACCTGTTTTGAAATATCAACTCTGGCAACAAAATCTGCTTCCATATCCTGAGCCCACTTCAGGTCTGACAAACGTTCACCTCTCTCTCTCTGCTCACGGCCACCATTATCTTTTCCCTTCCAGAAAAAGCAGGGTCACCCACAGGTTTTCGGGGGGCAGCTGCACAGGGAGGTGGAAGTAGCACCATAGCTTTTAATGGGCACAGCCTGCTGAGGAGTCACTGGGCCACGTGAGGGCAGGGAGAGGGTTTCTGAGCTGCCGAGTCAGCACTTTGCAACGCCTCTGTTTCTGTGAGCTCTGCACAGGCAGGTTCAAACCCTCCCTGCAGGTCAAAGCACCACCACCACCACCAGAAGCGCAGCGGGGGAACGCAGGATGCACACCCCAGCGTGGTGCAAAGCTGAGTAATAAACTGCCCCACCTCATACCTCCAGAAAAAAACCTAAGGACTGATGTATCCCCAGGGTAACTCAGCTGACATCAACAGCGTTACCGCACGTGGTGCCTGCCCTCTAACGTTATACAACCCCTAAGAGGTTGCTCGCTGTGCCAAATGCCACATGGCTGCCCTTGCAGCAAGTACCAAGAGTTTGTTGCAGGATCTTCCCCGAGTGCTAGACTTTGCTGGCACCCTGTGGGGAGGTGGTTCTCAGCTTCTACCTCACAGCAGCCCGAGAAAAGTCCTCACAGTTCAGCACAGGAAGAATTTCAGGTGCATGCTGAGTTTGGCAGGCCGTTTGCATGCCAGAATTATTATTTTCCTATTATTTCCTATTATTCATTCCCAAATCCAACTAGCCAGGGCAAAGTAAAGCTGTTGGCATCATGCAAGCTGTAGCCTGCCACAACCAGAGTGTTAGTCCTACCCGTTGTTTACTTTTATCCTTCCTGTGTCTCTGTTTGGCCCAAGAGGTGTTAACAGCTTCAAGGTCAAAGAGAGGAGAGCACAGCAGAAGTGACTTCTCCCATAAATGACCTCGCACCGCATGTATTCATGTTTTAGAGGTCATAGGAAAAACCTCTATCCGGAGAAAAAAAAGGTTCTGTCAAGCCCAACCAATGCTCTCTTTCCTTCCCCTATTTCTTTTAGGTGTGAAAACACTGCAATATCATTCTGTGTCCCCATGCTCCTGAGGATCAGGGTCTAAAACATTAACACTTCCACCTCCAAGCAGGTCACAGTATGTGCTGTCACACCTTCTCCCTGTACACAGCAGCCAGCGTCAGGTACTTCGCAAAAGGAATTCTCTAAATGTAGTTCCAGTAGTTACCTGAGGTTTTTCTCCTGTCTCTGCATGGCCAGCAGTAACACACACACGAATCGTCAGCCTAAAGCAACAGCGACAGAAGAGAAAATCATCCATTTTTACAGCCAGGAGCACCCTAGCTCTGTCTGCAAGTGCACATTTTCTCCACTTTTATTTTTCCACTGGTGGAACACTTAAGCTGGCAGAGAGGATATCTGAATTTTAGTCTTGATAAAAAAAAAAACAAACTAAGAAATTAAAAGCAATCAGAACAGATTTTTCAGTGTCAAATTCCGCTCTCTAGAGGCAAAGGACTGCCTCAGATTCCCAGTGTTTCTGACCCTCCTCCCATTCCTCCCAGCACCATCTCCATCTACCTCCTCCACCCATCTCCTGTGCCTCTCTGACGCCTCCACTATTTCAGCATCTCCTCAAGCGGAAAGCTATTATTGATGATATATGTTACATCAGCCCTAATAGCAAACCCAAACAGGAGCCTGTATATCTTCTGCAGAAACACAAACCTGCTTGTTTCTGCCCCAAAACTTTCAACCTGAATAGCCAGGCAGGGCAGAGGTGAGGGTGCAGAAAGCCCAAGCTAAAGAAAGCTACTGCCGGAAGCAAGCTCAACTGCAAGCCCGTATTTTCCTGGGGCCAGTGTGGTTAGGGGTGGAAGTGCAGTGATGGTGCTAGAAGGAGAGCTTGGAGCAGAAGGCCAACTGGCCAAGTGAAGAAAAGCCCACAGCTGAACTGCAGGACATCCTCTGAAGCTCCCGAGACCTTGGCTTAGCTCCTTTATAGCTGTTGGGGCTTGCTAAAGCCTGGCTGGTTTTCCTTGGCAGTTGCTTTCCTCAATCCAGTTGGGACAGTAGAGAGAAAGGATGTGAAGCAGCAGGACTGTGGCACTCTCCCAGTGGCACAGTCCCTGCCGGGGCTATGACACCAGAGGGAGAGGTGGCCTAGGCTGGGTACCACTTTCACACCACCGTCCTTCAAACACAACTCCTGTATGTGCATGTTTCTGCCCCTGCTCCCGCCAGCTGGAGCCTGGCTGGCTCACATTTGATCTCTGAGGGGCAGGGAACATCCTCTTTACCATCTGTCTGAAGGAGGAGCACAGCCTTGGCTCTTGGACAGAGTCTGTAGATGTCTCCTCACAGCGACATGGGTGACTTTTGCCCTGCTATGCATCTGCTGATTCCTTAGTGGCTTCACCCGAGTCCCACTGGCATCAGAGCAGAACTTGCCACACACAGCAAATACATGCAAAATCCAGTCCTTCATATTACAGTTTGCTGCAAGAATCCTGGGCTGAATCCAAGAAATTTGCTTCTTATTTCCCCCCCCTGTGACCTCAAATCAAGGAGCATTTACAAACCAACAGAACCAGGCTGAAGCCACCAAACCCTGGAAAGCTCAACCAAGAAACTCATCTCCAAATGCCGGCAACGGCCGCCCCAGCTCTAATGATCCCCTCGGAGGCTCTTCTGCATCTCAGCAAAGCACAGTAATACTGCGGTACGTTTATTCAGACCATATGTAATACGCAGAAGAGCCCATAAAAGCTTAAACAGCACAATAAACATTTGGAAAAGCAGAGTGACCAGATTTACAGGGTTTGGAAATCTGCCAGCATGACCCACCAGAATCAGATCCTTAAGTTTTTGTGTAAGCCCGAGGAATACACACAACACACACAGAAATGTGCTGTTATCCTTGGAACAAAAAAAAAGATAAACAGCTCCCAAAGCCCATCCCCAATGCTGGAATATGATGGTCTTCCACTCTGTCTGATTGGGCTTAGTTTAAATGAAGGCCATAAAGAAGGACTTGGCAAGGAGAAATAAACGTTGTCTGACAAAATTTCACCCCAGAGCACACAGTAAAACTGAGAAAAAGGGAAAGACAAAAAGATTTAGCCACTTAATTTCCATTACAGGGGAGATGAGCCCTGATGCAGAGAGAGAGCTGTGCTTTGGTAAATTCCAAGATACTTTTGTGCTAATTTTCCTCCACAGGGATGAAATGGTATCTCCTGTGCCACTTACCAGGCTGGAGGAGGTGAAATGATGGCTCAACAGAAGGGAAGAGGTGTGAAATGATGACAGATCCCAGGGGGTGCAAAACATGATGTCCCAAGAATCTGCAAAACCCCTTGAGTTTTCACTTGTACAAAGCATTTTGGGATAGTGGGAGAGTAAGGCACTTGTGGGATGTAAAAGCTCCTCTGTTTCACAAGGTGAAGAACAGTTAAAAGAGCTCCAGTTTCCTGGTTGCTCAGGAATATTGTGCCTTTTTTTTCTCCCTTCTCTACATTTAATAACATTTATGGCTACACACAGTATTTTGCATACCTACAGCCCCTTCCAGTTCAAAGATACTGAATAAGCAGGATTTAGTACAGCCTTAAGCATCCAGTACTCAAGACAGAAGCCAGGAGTCCTGGCTCTGTGTTTTGGGCTCTAAAAGGCATCCAGGACAGGACCCCATCTCCAGACTTAAAGCAAAAGGAAAGAGATAAAAGGACAGCAGCTTTTGAGAAACCTGCCTCATTTGTTATGATAAAGGAGAGTATTACGGATTAGCTGGCAATACATGGAAGGAGTTGCCCACCTCCCACGCACAATTCCCCCAAAAAGTGTTTTTACAAGTTTAAGACGAGCTGCTACAGAAAGTTATACAAAAGAAAGACTAAAGCGTGATGACAGATTTACTTACATGAGGCCCAGGACGTGAAGATGCCCTTGCTGTTAAAAGATGGGGCTCAGCAGCACTGCTCTGCTTATTAAACCGCAGAAAAAGGCTGTTTGTCTTTATCTGCTGCTTTGGGAGGTGGGTTGTGGACGGAGAACAAAAGCTACATGCAATGGCGCATTCTCTCACCCACTGGCACGGGCACGCTCAGGGACAGCTTTGTATAGGACAAGGTCTATCTTCAGCACCAGTGGCCACAGAGGAGGACAGAGTATGGGGGCCTCTGCTCAGATTGCTGCAGGGTATCAATAGCTGGGAACAACACACACCTGGTGACCGCAAAATCTAGTGAGGAAGCACAGAGGAGTAAAAAAAGATCCTGGGGGAGGAAAAACTGCGTTGAGGCAAGGACCAGGATGGTGTGGGTAATAGAGCACACACCAATGGAAAGTCTTAGTAGCTCCTGAGAGGGAGGTCAGGCAGTTAAAGGTCTCTCCGAAGCAGACGTGCCTGTGTTAGCTCACAAGGCAACAGACAGAAAAGCTAGGGATGGGAAACACAGCACAGGACAGGCAGGGAGAGAAGAAAGCCAGCGGGAAGGGCAATGTGCTTTTGACACATCCTTCTTCCACCCGCTTGGGAAGGTAACTCAGACCAGGAAAGCTCTGCTCAAGCTCCAAGTTACACAGCTGCCTGACTGCTCAAATGGCCCCAGCCAAACCTCCCTGCACAGACAACCCCCGTGGGGCTGGGGGCATCTCCAACACAAGCTACCATTAGCAAAACCACAGCAAAGGACACGGGGGACAAGCAGTAAAGGAGGCAGCCAAAGCAGAGAGCAGGGGACATCAAGAGACACCCAGGGCTGACTCTGCACAAGGACTTGCAGATGAAATAATACAGCCAAGTGACACAGGGATCTGAGCCTGCAGCTCCAAATGGACTGATGTGCCAGGAGCTGAAACAGACTGTAGGCTCCTGAGGAACAAACTCTTCTACAGCAGACTGTGCTGCCAGGACTTAGATTTGGTTGAGGAAGATGAGGGAGACCCAGGAAACCATCAGCCCTCCTCCCTTCCTCCATGCTCACAGTGATCCTTTCCAGAACTGCCATGGGACAGTCTGTCCACAAAAGCTTCATCCACATCACAGCTACAGCCAGCCCTGCTCTCCCAGCGTATGATGAAGAGCGGACTGGTCTTTGTGTTTCTTCTGCACAAGTACCTGCTGTTCATCTCAGTAGCGTGAGTTTAGGTGAGGTAATTCACCACAGTTTGGGGTAGGAAGACAAGAGGGCAAGGTCAGTCTTGGGCTACGTTTCCCCTTTCCAATGCTTACTAGTAAGGGATGAGTGTGTGTTTCTTTGGAGAATTGGGGGGGCAGTGGCTGAAGCAGAGACTTTACAGACATCCTGAATCCTAGTCCCACCAAGGGCAAACTACTTCAATGTTTCTTTGCCTCATTTTCCTGAAATATAATATTACTTCAAAATTGATATGGAAACTAACCCACTCCTGCAGATCCAGGGAGCTGTGTATCATCAAGTCAACCAATTGGTGCACTAGTGGTGTTTGCAAAGGCAAATAACAGAAAGTCTGCTGAGAGTCACAACATGAAGCTACAATTCAGACCTTCTGGCTCCTGTTCCAGCCTTGACGACGTTTCAAAACCACTTTCGTACTTTTGCTTCCCTAGTCCTAAAATAAAACCTGTATTTCACAGGCTGAGAGAGTGGGTTCACGTTTAGGCTCAAGGTCTATGGTGAGGTAGTTCTACAGAAGGGCAATGCAGTACTATTGGCATTACTACTGCTGGATGATTCACATGATGCTTTCTTTTCAGTATTATTCCTAGGAAAAATCCCTGGGAAGATTTTAGTTTCAATAAAAAAAGAAAAAAGATAGATTACAGGCAGCTAGAGACAAAAATAATCCCATTCCCATGTGGTTTGTGTTATTTAAAGGGATATAACACCTATTTTTGAAAAGACCAGTTTCAGAAGGCAAACAAGACATCTGTCAGCATAAAAAAAATTGGAAAAATAGATATAATATCATTTTCCAAAAGCTTTAGGTGTGCCTGAGATGACCCAGACTATGGGAGCAGGGGGTGTAAGCATGCCCTGTGCGACAGGGCCCAGCCATCTTTCCGGCAGAACACGAGCAGGGAGTAGTTTTTCTAACCAGTTTTCAGAGAAGGACCTTGGTTTCAAGCCAGAGGTTGAAGGGTGAGCACAGCAGCACAGCGCAGGGAGAGTATTTTGTCCCACGGTCCCACATTTCTGTCCGCCAGCCTGGCTATGGTGAGGTGGGAAAAAACCGCGATGCCACGTATTTAGCATGAATTGGAAATCCATGGGATGGGCAGAGTTCTCCTCTGCTGAAGTACCTGGTGGTTGGACAGAAGAGACTGAGCTAAAAACATCCGTGTCTTGCAATGAACAACAGTTGGAGGCACCCAGGAACTAGGAGAGGGTGGGAATATGCCCCAGACAGCCCCCGATTAAGCAGGAAAGTCTTATTCCTCCTGCATTCCCACTGCATTCTCCATGGCTATCTGCTAGGAAAAGCCATGCGCCAGGATTCAGAGGTGCAAGGATGGAGAGAGGTGAGTGTTGGAGCTGAAGGATGTGAGCAGACAGAGCAGGGACTGCAGGAGGAGCAGAGGGACGCAGCTGGGAGTACTGGGATTTCACAACATGGAAACCAGGGCAGGATCACTTTTGGTTTTGGCCCACCCTATCCCTCATGCAATTGCCGGGAAGCATTAGCCTTGTCCTGGACTGCAACCCGGAGGTAATTAGACATGTTTGCAACATGGAAAATCCCAAACCACAGATTCTAGAGCTAGTGTGGGTGCATTTAGATCTACGTCTTGCACTCTGGGACCATCTCAAACTCCAGCAAAAACACTGGGTGAAGAACCAGCCGAGAGAAGGACTGCATTCAGTTTGTGCCAGTGCTCCCCATACAGTTACTGTCACTAAATCAGTGAGAGTGGTCTCAGACAGAGCATCTTCAGAGGGAGATTCTCAGCACATCATCCACCGCTCTCTCATTTATTTTCAAGACTTAAAACAAAAGATTTGGGGCAACTGCAGAGAGGACAAGGCTGCACACAGAACAGCAAACTTGCTTTGTTTGTCTATAATATTAATAGGCACATTATGTAATTTCCTTGGCTTACTGATGCAGCAACTCTGGTTACAAGACGGGATGGGATTTCCTTGAGGTCATTCCCCCAAACTGTGTGAGTTGTTATTTTCCTGGCTCACCCACAAACAGAGCAGTTCGCTCTTCTGAAACAGTAATGTCCGACCGTTGAAAGGTTTTGCCAATCAAAACATTGTGGCCTTACCCCGTTTTAATAATCTAAGGCATCAATCTCCCCTTTAATATTTGTTTGATGTGTTCTGCACCCTGCTGAAATATCCCCTCCAGACCTCCCTGGGCTCAGGCTCTGACTGAAGAGAGATGCCGTGTCTCAGGCCTGCAGCTTTCCCTCTGAAACGTTTAGCAGGGGATGGTGGTAAAATGTATTTATTTTCATGTATTGAGGAAAGACCATATATTCCAGCCTCTTTTTTTTTTTTCCATCACTCAGAGATGGGCCCGAGGCCAAAACGGTGCCGCTAAGCTTGTTTTCTATTTAAAACCTTCATTTTTATTAATAACCCTTTACAGCCTACACACCAGCACGGCGGGAGTTGCATTTCCGTGTTATGTCATCGTGAACCGTTATGTATTTAATTCCTGTACCCACAAACCCATATGGACATCATTAAACATGCACCGTACAGTATTAAAACTGTGTTCCATAAGGTAAGATTTAGGAAAAAAAAAAGAAAAAAAAAAGACCTATGAAGTGTGGATTTTATTTTTTTTTTTCCTAAGGTCATGGGAAAATGAAGAAGTAGGGGAGAGAGAAAAGGTTCAGCGGTGCTGGGGGTTAGCTCATAGCTCTCCATGCCTGCAGACCGAAAACCCAGCCCGCTTTATCCACCATGGAAGATTAATTACCCAGTAACTTCAGACCAGAGATGATGAATTTCTGTTTGGCAGACCGTGGAGACAACTTCTACAAAAATTACAGGTTACAAACCAGTGCAAGACCTTGATGATTTTATTTCTGCCAAATTAGGTTTCTATCACTCCTCCTGAAAGATGTTGCCCTTAGTGAGGCAACAAAGCAGGTTTCCCCATATTGCTGAGAGTTAATTATTAGGGCCACTAACACAAGTGAGGGTAGATCCTTGCTCTGAGTGCGATGCATGCGTGGAACTGGGTTTGCTGCCACCATCTGTCAGAGCCACAGACTGGCTTGTCCTGGCTGTCATCTATGGTAGCACCAACAACCAGACAGCTTCTATAAGGCAGCAAGAGCAACCTTACCCTCAGCCCCATGATCTTGTCCATGTCCAGGACACTCTTATCATCCCTCTCTTATCTCTTATGTGAGACTGGGGATGAAAAGACACGGTAAAGAGAGGGAGTGATGGAAGAAATGCATCAGACATCAAATTAACCCAATGTACAGAGTACCAGTGGGAGAAGCAGAAATAGGTGTAGAAATGCTGGGGGAAACAGGGCAGAACACATTAAGAGTGAAGCACACAGTATCCAAGGGATGTAAGGAGAATGGAAAAACCTGGGGACATTTTAAAATGGCACAAGAAAAGATATGTCAATACGAAGCAGAGAAGCTGATGCAGTCAGGGATGGTATAAGAAAGCAAAAAGCACAAGGTAGGAACAAAGCACAATTTTAAAATTGCCAGCAAAATAAAAGATTTATCTATGTATCTAAAATGAGAGATATTGTCGATATGACTGAGATATGCCAATATTGTCAATTACCTACAACTCACACTTCACAGCTCACAATGACCTGGTCCTTTTCACTGGACTGAAACCTGCCAAATCCTGTTGGATGGCTGAATTCTCTCTGACCAAGGAACAAGTAGTAGTTGCAGCAAAAAAACCACAGTGAAAATGCTACCCAACGGGATTTTACAGCAAATACAGCCACAAAAAGGTATCTCTGAGCGGCCACATTCCCTTAAAGAGGCTGTACTGGTGCTCCCTCAATTTTACAGCTACAGGTAAAAGGTCCCCTCAAAAATACCAATAAATGGCAGGACAAGGGGCAATGGGTGCAAGCTAGAACACAAGAGGCTCCACTTAAATACGAGGAAAGGCTTCTTCACAGTGAGCGTAACAGAACAGTGGAATGGGCTGCCCAGAGAGGTTGTGGAGTCTCCTTCTCTGGAGACATTCAAACCCCGCCTGGATGTGTTCCTGCTCCAGCAGGGGGATTGGACTAGATGAGCTTTCAAGGTCCCTTCCAATCCCTGAGATTCTGTGATTCTATGTAAAGATATACAGTCAATTGCTTTCAAGCCCCATTTTTGTTTTCCTTATAAAATATTAGCAAAAATAAACACATAAAAAGAGCATTCAGCACACACGAACACAAATTATCTGCTATATAAAACCTCTAAATGTTCAGGCCAGTTGAGCCTCTCTGCTGGTTTTGCTGTGTGTCAGCTGTGTTTCGGAGTCTCTGAGAATAGACGTCACCTACCCTCATCCCTTGAAAGCCAGTGACTTAATTCAAGGTAAATTCGTTGTATTGACTCCAAAACCTGTGTGCAACCTGTCCATCTCTAGACAAGAGAGAAGAGTTAACGAGATCTACAGAGGGGGTTACTGATGAATGATCCTTCCTTATATCCCAGCCCTCTCCAGAATTTTTCATTCCCATCAAACAACCATCCACATGAATACACACACACACAAATAACTCTGGGTGCCCGTGTGCTCCCGTTGAATTCCATCCAGTTATTTGCTGTGTAGAAATCTACCCACACACATAAATGTTTGGAGGAGGAGAAGCACTCTCGGGATGAGGCAGAGAGCAAGTTTAATGTTATCTAGCTGCATTACTCTGGAGGTGAAATGTTTTAGACATGTGTCTCTGTAGGGCTGTGTTCTACTTCATTCAAAACTCAGAACTGGCTTTGATGTTTTCAAAAATAAGGTCTTAAAAGAAGCAGCAGACATGATTGGCAAAACTTCTTCAGGAAACCTGCAAGGAACTGCTAGAGCCCCAAGCTGTTAAATGCTCTGTTTTGGGCCAGTGCTCTCTTAAACTCATAATCACATCTTCTACTTAAACAGCTCCCTGGCATGTGATTGTATCTGAACTGAACGTATCTGAAATGGAGATTAAGATTGGAGATTTTCTGAGCACATGTTAGAATAGACAAAAAACATGGCAGAAAGCAACATTTGTTTGTTAAAGCCAAAAATTCTCTGCTCATTGATATTAATTCAATCTTCTCTCACAAACATCATTTATCCTGCCAGGGATTAGGACTTATTGGGCAGCAAACCAGGGCTCAGTAGTTTATATGCCTGTCAACAAAAAAGTTAAATGTAAAACACTTGTCATAAATCCGCACGGCCAAAATTTTCTGATTTATGAGGATGCTGAATGATTGAGGCAAGAGTGTATTTTTAAAAAAGCCTTAAGAGAAAGCTGACAAACAAAGAAAGGAAAAATAGGTAGTAATTACATAATGGAGACCAGCCTTCCATAAGAAGAGGAGGAAAGGGACTCCTCTGATGATGCTTATTTCATCCCTTGCCTAAAAATCCACAAGCACCTAACTTTCAAAGCAGTGTGTTTTTCATAGGCTGGAAACACCACAAAGCATCCTTCATCAGCCTGGCCCTTTGGCAGTTCTCCTTCTCCAAATGCAAATGCTACATCTGGAGAAGGCAGGAATCCTCTCTCCTGCCTGAAAGCCTCCTTTTATCTCCCGTTCTCTGCAGAACTCCCACTTCTTGCAACCACTCGCTCCAACATACTACTTTATTGAAGGGATTCGGGGGCTTTCTCCTCGTCTGTGGAATGTCTGCCTCTTCTTAAAGTCCCAGCTCACCTTGGGAGCCTGCTCGCCAGCTCGTGTGGGGCACCCTGCCATCCCCCCAGCCAAGCCTCTGTATAACAACCCCCTCCCAAACACACAGATGAGCATGAAAACGATAACAACGAAGATTAACAGAAGCTTATTTGTCAGGCCTGGCAAGAAGAGCATCTCATTAGCTGCCATGGCCTGTGCAATTCAGCCGCTGGGGGTTCCTGCTCCCCCCAGGGGATGACACTGATGCATCGTGAACATTAATAACATTGTTAGTGCGTGTCCAACAGAGCCCTGCTTTGTGCATTGAGATGGCCCAACAAACAATAAGATAGTTTTCTACTGACCTCTTGCTGGAAAGGTTTAAAGCTGTTTGCAGGGACGCAAATGACTCTTGCAGCCTTCCCCAGTTGCCCCTGGCCTTTAGCTTCACTATAAAGGTAAATATGGAGGCAAAGGAACTAGTCCAGACGCAGGAAGATGCCTCAGCTCCCAAGTTACTAGGGAGTGTAGAGGTTAGGTGCAAGCTCAAGAACTTTATTGTTGGGACCAGAAAGCACTCATTTGTGTTACCTACATGTTTCCCCAAATTTGGGAGCTGTATTGCTAGAATGTCCCATCCCATAGAAAGAAATGCAGAACACTGGCAACATGTGCTGGTCCCCACTACCAAGTTACTGCTACCCCAGTTACTCAGCCTGCGTACCTTGCCTCAGGTTGCCCATATTGTCAGGGAGCTGACATCCCATCATCTCATCATTCATTGCACCATCCCTGGTGTCACAGTGCTGTGGCTGGGCTTTTTCACGACGAAACCCTCCTGGCTCCTCTTTCATCTACGAAATATTCCTTACACCCTAAAAGAGTGTTGCAGCACGGCTTGTTCTTTCACGTGTTCATGAGAGCCCTTTCTTTGCTCACCAGATGCTGGCAGGGGACAAAGGATCAGCCTCTGACCGATGCCCTGACAGAGCTGCCCACTGGAAGAGCGAGGCATTAAGAAGGCAGGACCAGACCCAACCCAGCACCGCGAATGGCACATCAAGTCCCAGCCACGCAGCACCCGGAGATCTGAATGCCATTCATTGCAGAAGAGGTCACCTGCAAAGCCATCTGCTGGATGTCTCTGTGCACGTCTTTTCACCCTACATCCACCTTGCTGCTCAGTGGGGCTGATGAAAACTGTCCAAATGCTGGGGTTTGGGACCACATTTCAACAGGAACCAAGAGATCCATCTTTGGTAAAATGCTTTCAGGGAAAGAAAGCTCCTCCTTTAGCCAGATTTAGAGGATAATCAACATCTCTACAAAATACTGCATTCTGATGGAATTAAGAAAATTCATTTAATTTTAACATCCTCAAGAGCTCTACAGCTCCCTTAGCAAGAGAGGGCAATGTTGGTGAGGATCTAATCAGTAGAAAAAGGAATGGGACCAGCAACCTATCCAACAGGGAGTACCAAAGATGGCAACGTTGCTAATCCACTAGTGACAGCTTCAAGTCCCTGATGAACGGTGTCTCTGGTATGAGTCACTCACACTTCATTCCCAGCACACTTGGATGGGAAAGGAAAAGCTTTATCTGTCAGATATGGTGCCCCCGCTGCCCTAACCCCACAGTTTTGCAATGGGTCTCTTCTCATAAAGCAAAATAGACATATTTTTTCGCCCCAAACATTCAACATTTGCTTCTTCTTTTATATTTGCAAGCACTAGGTATCTCAGGTTACCAGTGATTTTTTTGCGGTGGTTCCCAAATGAGCCTGAACTGCTCTGATTTTTCAAACCCACAAGACTGTAATTGAAAGCAAATGTAATCAGACATATACAATGTTCTGAGGTTCACCACAGTGCACTGCAGTCAGCATTACTGGAGTGGCTATTAAAAATCCTCGGAGCTGGGAAGCAAATACAGCTTGGAGGAATCCAGCAAATAACCAGCATTTATTAGATTAGACTAAAGTATTGCAAAGCCACAGTCAATCCTCTACTCAGAATATATCCGAGGTCTGTTTAAACGAACATCTTTCCTGAGTTTAGGCCAATTGTTTTAAGAGCTGTGAATGGAAACAAGGAAAGAATTCTACTTTTAACACAACAAATTCTGCAATCCTTACATCAGTGTAAATCTCAAATAGCTCACTACTGTCAGCAGGGTCGTTCCAATCAAACTCTGGCATAACTGGAAAAAGAAAGCGACCCAAAGACAAAGGGCATCTTTGAACCCAGACACACAGCTCTAGCTAGAGATAAGCAGTAGCAAATCCCTTCCATAAACCTCCCAAACAAAATGCAAGCATTAAAAGGGGCAGGGGGAGGGTCTTAATTGAATTCCCACTGGCACTTGAATCTGCACTTAAAAGCAGGTCCAGGGTTATCTGCGAAATTTCAATTAAATCAAAAGCTTTGATAACATGATAAGTCACTTCAGAGCTTGGAGTCAAAACACGCTGTTATTTGATCCTCTGCTTGTGTTTCTGGGAACGGCACGGATGAAAGACAGTCAGCTGCAGACCAGTCAAGAAGATGGAAAGGGTGGAAATGGATCTACCCATAGATCATTGTGTCTGCTACAGCCAGAGCCACTTGAGGTCTGGTATTCTTTATACATCCAAACACCTAAAGAAGGCACCTTGTTACCTCAAGAGACAGAAGAAGAGAGGAAAAGAGATCATCTCGGACACGTGCAGCACTCTAGGGGACAGTTCTCTACCACCACAAATGTGGTTTTTTTCTTCCAGGTTTGCTACAAGCAAGATTTTAAGCAGCCACAGCACTGGGAGCTGAATGCAAAACTCTGTGGACACAAACCACCCAGCCCTGTGCATGTAATGAAATGGATTTCATGGGGTGAGCAGGTGAAGCCAGGCGCACCAAACAGCAATCCTTTAACGAGCTGCTGTGATACAGCCAATCCAGAGAGGATGTCCAGCTCTCCTCCTGACTCAAAGCGGAAGGTGGTGGCTCTCCAGCGAGACCTGACCTGCTTTACCTGTTGTTCAGTGCTCTTTGATGGCTAACGCTTCCTCCTCTCTCTTCAGTGGCAACTGATGAATGCTAAGGGCAATACCAGAGACTCTCACAGAGTTCAAAGTCCTGTTTACTGAGGAACATCACCTCTACTTCCCGGTGCTTAAACAGGGATGCTCCACTTTAAATAAATCTGAGATGTCAACTCCACCTGGCTTGTAAACAGCATTAAAACATGTTTTTAGCAATTCCTTCCCTTGTAACATATAGTACAGCCTGATAAAACCCTGCCAATCGTGATGGGATGTCTTACATCACCCCCAACCAGTTCAGAATCACATATTGGGTTGCACTAGGCACATCTACATGAGAATAACACCCCTTTTATAAGCAGCAAAGCTACTGGTCCTCAACAGCATTAAAAATAAAGGGACTCTCCAGATAAGCAGTGTCAAAATTACACAGCAATCAACAATAGGAGGCACAGGGCACTGAAAAGTCCCATCTGACCCCAGGCACCATTGGGAGATAATTTATCACCCTGGCAGCAAACACCCCATTGAGCTCGTCTGTCTCTAGTGCCCTCCTCGTCAGAGTGGAAAAAGATCCTCATTAAACAATAGCGCGACCATATTAAATATAGACACGGCAATGACAAGCTGGATTCTTCTCCATGATATAATTATATTTGTAACATAAGCTGCCTGTTCTTGTTTTTCAGAGACGCGACACGCTGAGGACAAGACAGGCTCTATTCAATTCCCTCATGTTAGTGAAAAGAGAACTCCACCCCATCTCCTCCTGCCTGGCAGGTCATGAGTCAACAGTGACAGATAGCTCAGTGTGTGCAATTAACCTGCTAGCAGGGGCTCCTCAGAACAAGACATGCAGATAAGAAGAGGAAGTCCCCATCCCTCTTCCTCTCCTCATTTCCAGGCTTATCCACAAAGCACAGCAGGACCAGACGCTTCTCTTCTGCGTGGACCTAAAGATCTCTTTTGTGTTTATCAGCCTGGGTGATCCAACCCTATGGGCTGCCCCTAATCTAGGGCATCAACCAAGCATCACCAGCCCTTAATCAGGGACTTTCAGAAGAACCCATGGCACTGAACCAAACATTTCTAGAAGCGAGAGCTCAATGATAATGGTTGCCCCAAATCATTCACATCAAGCTTGATAATCTCGGAATCGTGGTTTTGGTTCTGCTCCAAACCCTCCCTCATTCACTTGGGTTTCCCCCATTGCCAGATGAATAAATTTGTTCTTTTGGCTCCTTAACTGGTTTTGCATAGAGAAGCACCAGCAGAACAGGCTTTCCTGACAGGTTTTGGAAGTAATGTTTCTTTCAAACTTGACTGATGATTTTAAAAACAAATTATTTTTGTAACGGGTCATTTTTAGAATCATACTATGGAAGGAACAGGGTTTCTTTACCAGAATCAAATCCTCTTAGCAAACCTCTGAAACCATATGTCTGCAATCATTGCAGGTACAGCCAGGAGATGCGAGAGGCCTTTCCAACATCACAAAATAAATCAATGTGACAAAAACGGAGCAGATTTCCCAATCCCCTGCATTAACCACTGAACTTCTCCGGAAGGAAAGAATTTCATGGGTTGAGTTAAACATTAAGCAAACTATTACTTTCTAATCTACAAAGTAGGCACTGGCAAATCATCAGCAGTAATTGTTCCTTTAGGATATGAACAAAAATTACTGGACAGGAAAAAGGCCCTAGAGCCAACAGGCCTAGCATTTAGTTCTTCTAAAGGCAATGTCTCTGCATTTCAACTCTTCTCTAAAGAAAGGGGGGAAAGAAATTGTCTTGAATTTATGCTCATAAACTGTAAACTTTAATTAGTCCTGACACTACTGTTGTGTTTGGTCCCAGCAAGGCTGTGATCTTGGTCACATTCTGATGGATTTTGGATAAGTCAGGTTATTCTTAACCCATCCTGTGCCCGTGAGAGCATGCTGTTTGTAAACCCTGCCACACGCTCATAACCAGTCCATGCAAAAGCTATTTCTGTACACTTGGCCATCAGTGTAATTAAACTCTCTTTGCTCCTCTCAGCCCCGTGTCCTCTCAGAGTCAGACTGTAAAGCACAAGCACAATGTGATATTCAAGGCAAGGAGTAAAAGCTCTTCCTGTACAGTAACAGCAGCAGTTGCTGTTCCAATTGCCAGCCTTCTGCATCTTTCTTTTTTTTGTGTGGTTGCTGAATCTATTTAATGTGCTTTCTGTTTTCCCCCAGGGCTATTGTTTGATATCAATCTACATATGATACATACATTTTTTATTTTCTGCATGAGTAGCAAAAAGATCCAAATCTTCTCCCAGGCAGGCTGTGTTATTTGCTTTTATCACCGATGCTGCAGCCAGTAGCAAATTTTAGTATCCTCCATTTGATATTCCAACCCAAATCATTTATATGTTGCACACAAAAGGGAAAGTCCCGCATGAAACTGAAGAAGAGGACGAGGAATCCATCTGTTACTTCCTTTTTTCCCATTCCTAAAGTCTCCTCCATCTCTGTATTGGCGGAGTTTATTTAAGATGACAGTCTCCAAGCAAGACCTTCCCAAGGATGATGATAATGATGAAAGGCAGCACACACTGTCAGGGTATCCACAGCCCCATCTGACAACGGCCGGCTCCCGGGGACTGAGCTCCCGCTCTCCGGGTCAGAGGGGGCACACCAGGGAATCAGCCACACTTCACTCCCCCGGTTCTGGGGCACAAGGCTACCCCTGACCTCTCAGCCACAGACCTATCCCAGTCCCACACCACAGCAAGGATGCTGGAAAGCACTTCTGCAACTCAGAAGCCAAGAAAGCATTTTCACAACAAATATAGGTGCTGCGGCCAAGTATTTTTACATAAATACAGTCCTAAACCAGGCGCCTTTGAAAAACTAAACACAGGTGCTCTACTTAACTCAGCTGTGGTACCTAATTCCCACTGCCATCGATGACAGCTGGATGACTAACTAGGAGCTGCCAAGCAAGGCTTTTGGCAAACTCGACCCTAACAGGTTATTGTGTCCTTAACTACCTAAATCTCAGTGAAGGTGATTAAGTCATTCTTTGAAATTACTAACTTTTTCTTCCATTCAGAACAGCAGGTCTTAACTGCCTTATCCTGCCACTGTCTTTACTCAGAGCTTTTCCTGTTATGTTTTACAATTTACTTTCCAGCTGACAAATCACATGAAAATAAACCTTATTTTTCTGGTTTTGCATTTCTTAGGGAAATTAATTCCCATTCTGCATCTGAATTTCCCTAATAAAATGCATGCATTGAGCAGTCACAATATCAGCGCCAACCATAGACTGTAACACCAATTGTCATAAAATGGTGCTGACCCCATTCCTAAGTGATGTGAAAATTATCTGCACTGTAAAGCCTGTAATAAAGAGCAACCACAAGAAAAGAATGACAGCTTTTCTCATAGCACATTGGCTCAGTGACTCAACTATCAAATGGGTTGGAATGAAATATAAGAGAAATTATTTGCAGAATATCGAACAAATCAGAATAAATATAGGTATTTTAAATATGAAAATTTTTCTTCCTCTGCCAATAGGTATTGTTCTCACAGGGCAGCTTATAGTACATTTGGGAAATAGAAATAGTCATATGTAAACACAGTCACGCTTATGGATAGAAAAAAGGGTATTAGGGAACTGTGCTTTAGCACTGGCAGACTCATGAACTAAACCCTGCTTCCTTAACATGGTCACTGCATTACTCTGGCAATTTCTTCCCAGATTCCTTATCAGAAATTTAGAATATGTGAAGAATAAAGGGAGAATCCAGCTTCCATTTTACAGACTGCCTGGTATCTGAGTATCCTAGTGTTATACTGGTATTTACATGATAGAGATATGATCAGTAAAGCTTGTGGCTACAGACCACAGTAAAGCATTTCTGTTCTTCAGTAAAGGCACCTTCAGCCTTAAGTCCATTTTCTGCATTAAACCTCATACTGTCATGTCGTATACGTAATAAGTTCCCAAGTGTTCCTGGATTTGCATATTGGCTGAAAATCACTTTGTGGTTCTTGCAGGAAAAATATTCTTAGACACCGAACATTGCTTTAAATTCAGTTGTTAATATGATTAGTGGTGGTTTAAACAGCAGTCTCATTTGAGCCTACATGTATTTCTGCAGGGGGAATATTGGAGAACTGAACCCTTGGCTCTCGGTCTGCTTTTTAGACTGGATCCAGGCCCAGAACAAAAAACATGAACTCTCACATGAGTGGTCTGGCTGTGATATTTTGAACCTAACTGCAAAAAAGCCCTAAAAGGAGTGGACCGTATGCAATGTCTAATAGATTAATCCTACTCTTTGGGTATTTCTGTTATTCCTAGTAAAAAAGAATCATTAAAAAAATGGTTTCTGAGATTTTGTTTGTTGACTATGAGCCCTGGCCTGACCTCAGCCTTGAACTTAAATCCTCAATAGAAGTCTGAAATTAATCCACCTCTGGCTTAGTTATGAGTAATTATAATTACTAACAGAAGTATCCAATAACTGAATGGCTTTCAGTGACATGGTGTTTTAACTTAAAAAATGGAAAAATGAAAATGCACTTCTTTCTTACCTTTTAGTATCTTTTCCCACCACGGTGCAGGATCTAGTCCTTACACAGGCACGGTAAAAACCACAAGCCCAGCCGTTTGCCTATATACAAACGCATTTGCTCGAACACTAAAGTTCCACATATATTTTGCTCGAACACTGAAGTTCCATACAAAGCTAAGGAGTTGGAAACTGCTCCTGTGGTACCAGAGTTTATGGTTTAAATCTTGCTTTCTCTGCAGCTAACTGGCTGAATAGAGTACGGGCAGCAGATGCGGCTGCCCTGGGAATACCACCCTGCCTTGCCCACCAGTGCTCCATTTCCCTCGCAAAAGGATGTGCTTTCACCATCCAGAAAAGCTCCCAGACTATTCCATGGAGGTTCTTTAGTGTCCTCCTATGGCCTCTCCCAAGCAGCATCAAGGAAACCTGCTGCTGGGAGCTATCTGACCTGGAGCTAGCTCCGCTGGCAGAAGCAGACTCAGAGGATGCTGTCAGCCAGTTCAAAACGCTGTGATTCTTTGTGACATCTCTCCAGCTATCTGCCTGTAAGCTGCTGTACATGGAAGAGGTTTAACGGGGCTGAATGGAATACCTTCTGCCTATTGTCACAGGAGTCAAAAGCCTGGACCATCACTACAACAGGAAACAGAAAACCTTAAGCTGCGAATCCAACTGAACAAATTGGCTGGATTATAAGAGCGTTGGGAAATCCCAGCTTTTATTATATCTGGATTGTGTGCTGCTCAGCACTGTGGGCAACTGGAGCACAGCAGCAGTAGGAAATGACCCTGTAGGGAGCAGCCTGCGAGCCAAACACGGCCCAGCCCGGAGAGGACAGTACGCAGAAGCAGGGAGGAGACAGGGGCAGGGCAGACAAAGAGCTATAAGGAAGAAGCCAGGAACATGTTTATAAAAGTGCCTAGGGGACTACAGGGAAACGCTGGTTCCTCCTAGGACAATAGGAACAGAAGAGAAGGGTGCAGCTTCACAGCTGAATTCTTGCAGTAATATATAAATTACTGCATGCGCGTCACTGCGAGTTATGGCTCAGCGATTAAGGGCACGGATACCTCCCTGCGTGTTACAGCTGTGAGGTAAACCATGCTTTTTTGTGACTCTTGCCTCCAAGGTTAAGCCTCCGTGTTTTTCTGGCTGGGAGCATGCACTCAGTCACTGCTCTACTGCCACGCAGTAACTCAATGGCCTCTCTGGCTCCGGCAACCCAAAATGCCCATGGGATTAAGGCTACACTCCTGCAAATTATTTAGTTAAACTCTAGGTCAGACTTTGTCCTACGAGGCTGAGCTGCGTCAGAAAGACAGAGCAGGGGTGACAAAATCAAAGAGCATCTCATCGTGCACGGAAGGAAGACATGAAGGTGGCACAAGCCATCCCTTGGTGGCTGAGTCCCTCACTTGGCAACATTTGTCCTGCTTTAACCCAGCCAGCTGAATGCCATGTCTATGCTGGTATATCGATACACGAACTACCTCTGCACTGAGGGCTAAAAGAGGGAGCTGAAGAAGAAAGTAACATATTTAGGGTAGCCTAGATGTTTCCCCAGGCTACACCATCCCCAGTGAGATGAATGATGGATCATGAGGTCTGGGGAAGACTGAATTCATAGAGCTTGGGCACCACTGGCTCACTGTTTTGGGGAAGAGGGGTCGGGGGAAGCAGCACTGGGGGCGCTTGGCAGAGTAGTAAAACAAGGGAATAAATCAGAGTTTTCTCTGATCATGCTCCTTCCTGCAGTGACTGCTGAGGCTGAGAATCGCCCTGGAGGTGTCCTTCCCCTAGACCCTACACAGTGGTCCAGTGAGCCCCAGATCTCCTCCCTTCCCCCTCAGTTCACAGAAGAAAAACACTAAGATGTTTCGGTTGGCTTTAACATCATCTTTTTGTAGAGACTAATCTTCAGCTTCAACAATACATCTTTTGTGAAGCACTCCCAGCAGAAACCTTAGACACCTTCCCTAAGATCTGTTTGCTTACAGAAGACGAGGTAGGATTTGTTTAAACCCAGCTAGATTAATGTCTTGCAGACATTAGTGAAGTGAGATTTAATCAGGTTATTGCTCTACATATTCCAGGGAAATAAATCACACTTATTACTAGGTTGGAATAAGATGTAAGACTTGGGCTGAGAAAATTTCACCTTTTTTGTTTTTCCAGGGGAGAGAGAATGGATAACTTGAAAATTGCTGCAAGGCTGTTGAACAGGGAGCTCAGCAAAAATCAACAACTTGCAGGAGGGAGAAAAGAAAGAAAGCCATAATGACTAATGCCAGCCCAGGGGTGGGCCGTGGTCCCCATTCTCTGTCTTGCAGAGGTCCAATCCTGACTCTCAGGCCTAATGCTGTAGGGTCCATATCAGTACAGAAGGCAGACAGGAGTGTTAAACAGCTTCTCAAGCAGACTTCAGCATCCATTTGAGATCCGTCAGGTAAACTCTCTCATAACCCTGGGAAACTCACTCCTCTTCTGGGTGTCTGTTCCTGCTTGGGATCAAGCCACTTTTGCAAGGCTTCTTACAGACCCTAAGTGGGAACTGTGATGGTCAACAGGTCTCAGAGGATAGGCATACCCTGCTGTAACAGTTTCTAAGTTTGCAGTATGTGTTTAACAATGAACATACAACTGTATTTATCCACCCCAGACAGTTTTCTAAAACAAGGCTGTCTAGGAAAAAAACCAAACCAAACTAAAGCCAAAAAACAGCTCTTCTTCCACACCTTTGATTTAAAACCTGCTCATTTTCTCATTCAAAATTCAAAGAGACTTTACTCCCAGATGCTCTAGCAGTGTTTTCTTTAGTACCAATATTAGCACATCCCCGAGAATAAAGCTATATAGGTGCAAGAGACCAAGTCAGAGAAATCAAACTGCAAAAGTCCTCTCCTTGACAGACAGCTGAAGCCAATGCAAATCTTCCTGCTAACCACAGGTTAGCGTGTGCCGAAGTGCCCAAAAATCTTTCTCCACCACTGGAGAAAGCCAATTACAGTAACACAGCCTGCAATCAAGTTTCAAATCGTGCCACAGAGCAGCACAGAACACAATGGGACTGAGTCAAAACCTTATTGCAGAGCACAATAAAATATATCCTGTTCGGTATGACGGAGAAAAGGAAATATCAGGCGAGGCAGCACAGTTGCTTGTAAATAGCCTCCTGCCAACGCTTTCCCTGGATAAATTAGCCCTCTGAACCCTGACTGCATCAGCATGAATCAGCCTGTCTGCTTCAAGGTAAAGGCTACAATTCTGTTTCATGTTCAATGGGAAATCTTTTCCCAGCCTTTTCTTGGCTTCCTGCTCCAAAAGAATAGACTCTCCAGAGACAATTCTGGACCTGGACCACAATCTTGCTCCCCTCAGATAACTAAGTATCTCTGGGCAGGAGTACATTTAAAGAAGCAGCTGGTAATTATGAGCCAAGTGCTTACTGGCAGGATTTCCCCCAATGCTTTGGGGAACTAAATGACTCTTTGGTGATAATTATCAGGTAAAACCCACAAGCCAGGGGAGGTTCCCTCATTAGAACCATCAGCAAGGAACAATGCAAAGGTGGGTGGAGGATGGTGGAAAACTGTGTCTGAGTGTTGCTTGACTCCCTTGTGCTCCATGCACCAGACATGGTTGTATGTAATTGCTGGGCATTTCCTACATAGTGCCAGAAAGCTACAAAATCTGTTCCCACACCTACAGCAGTAATAAAAGCAAATTATCTTTTCCTTCCAGCTAATCCAAAAGAGCTGAGCAGCACTTACTCTTTCGGAGGGTTAAGGTCTTCCGGGCGAGCCTCGAAGAACCTGAAGACTTCATCGCACTGTGAAATGTGAGGAGGAAGCCGAACCAGTGCCTGCAAAAAAACAGGTAGGGAGAAGCACTTAGAAAAGTCGAGTTCAAAACGTGGCCTCAAATACCTAAACTACCAAGCCAGAGGAGACAAAACAGTCCTGGCAGGGGGAAAGAAATACAAACCAAAAGTGTCACACCCAGCTATTTTCCTGAAAAGAAAGGAAAATTTCTTTGGTACTTGATGGCTTGAGGTCCAGATGGAGAGCAGTGACAAGTGGTGTCCCTCAAGGGTCCATGCTGGGACCGGTACTGTTTAACATTTTTATCAGCAATACAGACAGAGGGACTGAGTGCACCATCAGCAAGTTTGCAGATGACACCAAGCTGTGTGGTGTTGTCGATACACCAGAGGGATGGGATGTCATCCAGAGGGACCTGAACAGGCTGGAGAAGTAGGCCCAGGTGAACCTCATGAGGTTCAACAAGAGCATGTGCACAGTTCTGCACTTGGGCTGGAACAATCCTCACTCTCA
Organism: Nycticryphes semicollaris; assembly: GCA_013400055.1. Lineage (NCBI taxonomy): Eukaryota > Metazoa > Chordata > Aves > Charadriiformes > Rostratulidae > Nycticryphes > Nycticryphes semicollaris. The sequence continues at coordinate 212,251 of VXBJ01004037.1, read as the reverse complement.
GTACAGACTAGGGGATGAGGTATTAGAAAGCAGCTCTGAGGAAAGGGATGTGGGGGTGCTGATGGATGAGAAGCTGGACATGAGCAGGCAGGGTGCACTTGCTGCCCAGAAGGCCAATCACATCCTGGGCTGCATCAAAAGATGTGTTGCCAGCAGATCCAGAGAGGTGATTCTGCCACTTGACTCTGCTCTGGTGAGACCTCACCTGGAGTCCTGTGTGCAGCTCTGGAGCCCTCAAGATAGGAAGGACATGGACCTGATGGAGCGGGTCTAGAGGAGGGCCACAACAACAATCAAGGGGTTGGAGCACCTTTGCTATGAGGACAGGCTGAAGGAGCTGGGGTTGTTCAGCCTGGAGAAGAGGAGGCTCCGGGGAGACCTTCTAATGGCCTTCTAGTACCTGAAGGGGCTACAGGAAGGCTGGGGAGGGTCTGTTTACAAAGGCCTGCAGTGACAGGATGAGGGGCAATGGCTTCAAGCTGGAGAAGAGCAGATTTAGATTGGATATTAGGAATAGGTTCTTTACTCTGAGGGTGCTGGAGCACTGGAACAGGTTGCCCAGGGAGGTGGTTGAGGGCCCTTCCCTGGAGATATTCAGGGTGAGGCTCGAGGAGGCCCTGGTCAACCTGGTCTAGTTGGGAGTGTCCCTGCTTACTGCGGGGGGGGTCGGACTAGATGACCCTAGAGGTCCCTTCTGGCCTGGACCATTTTGATTCTGTGAAACAGCATGTCTTGACTAAAAACATCAAATAGGATCCAATGGATTTAGAAAAGCAATGGTACCTAGAGTCACCAATGTAATTTTTTTGCCATCTGTACAAGAGCAAAAATTGGTCCATGAGTGCAGAACTGTAACACCGAGTAGGTAAGTGCTCTGTGGTTGGGGCAGTCTCCATGACATGTGTTTGCACAGCACCTCAAACGATGGGGTTAGCCCTATGTCAATGCACACAAATTCAAGCAGAGAAAATCTACAGCCTCAACACCCGCTTATACAACAGATTAATGTGCTTCATTAGGCTTTCCATTAAGCACTGTCAATGGAAAAAGCAGAGCTTGCTAAAAAAAAAAAAAAAAAAAAAAAACAAAACCAAACAGCAAACAACAATTTGCTCCTAAATTGACAGGAAAAGAAGCTTGATTAACTATCCAGAAAAAAAAAGGCGGAGAGGCTATTTCTGCATGAAGAAAGCTTCCCTGCAATGCATCTTGGCTAACAACCTCCATACATTCTACAAGGCACGGGTACGCAGCGCTTGTCACGACCAGCAAGATAAGTACAATTTGGGAAGTAACCACCTCACGTTGAAGTGTACTGGAAAGCAAGACTTCAAACCAATGAGACGAGCAGGCAAGGCAGAACTGTGCTATGAGTTTGCTCTTCAGAATCTATAGAGTTTGATGGTGCCCAAAGAGGCCAAAGAGCCATCCCAAGCCCACAGGGATGGGACAGCAGCTCTGAGTGACATGGCTCCGAGATTACCTCCAGAAATGACCAGCAGGAGAGGAAAAGAGACTGGAGTTCACCTCCTCCTGCGCTAAGCTATGTTGAAAATCGGTCACAGGATAAATATAGACCAAGCTTCTTAGAGGTGTTGTAAACCTGTTTGAAAAAATGAGATTGTCTGGCTCTTCTGCTAGTTGAAAGCAGGACAAACAATCTTGAAAGATGAATGTAAAACGGCACCAGAGCTAAATGAAGATGCATTAGGGTGAACTGGTTATACTAACCCATGAGACATCTGAGTGATCTTGGTCAGACATGCCAGAAGGCCCAGCCAAAGCATGAAGGCAGGACAGGGCACTTGTTTATCCTCACGGCTGTTTTTAACCGAGCTTTAGAAGTGGCAAAATTTGTTTCCAAGACCACTCCTGCTTGGGGATGTGAAGAAAAACAGCTGAAAAATGAAAGAAAAAAAAAATCCTCATCTGAAACTGCAGGTCTCCAGTATTAGAAGATGGAGTCTTGTTTGAAGTGGCCTGAAATTCAGAGCTGAGTGCTTCCAGACCTACAGCTCTCCTTTCCCTGGTGGAGGGACGTTACAATAACACAAGGCAGATCCGTTTGATATCAGCAGGCCTGTGAAGAAAAAGGCACTGGCCTTTGGTCGTGTGCAACTGCACTACAGAGCAGAAAAACACCTTGCAGTAAGGAAGCTGCGTCAAACACTGAAGCCTGGCAATAGCCTGGCAGGTCCAAGCACCGGGGCGTGTGGAGAGTGAGCACCGCTGGCTGCTGCACAAACACAGGATTTTACCTGAGAAGAGCAAAACTCAGGTGCTTTATTTTGAATGGAGGTCCCCACCACCATCCACTCAGCCTTGCCATCCTGTCTGAGAAGTGTAACAAAGGTGTGAGCTCTCTGCCCTTATTCCCAATGTGCATAGATGTAGGCACCCAGCTGGCAAATCAAGACCAACGTTGGGAAGTCAGGAACTGCCAGGGAAGAGACACAATTATAGCACGTTGAAGGAGAAAGATAAATGCCTCACCAGCACAGGCTGACAAGGACACAGACAACACTAAAGCTTGTTTTACTCAGCTGCATCTCAAAGGAGACAAACTTACGCAGAGGAGCAATGGTGCCTAACCAACAGTGGATGGAGTTGAGATTTACTGATGGCTCTATTGCTAATATCCTTCTCGGTTCGGGCAGGTTACTTAACCTCTTTACATCAAATTAAGCAGGGATATAACTTAAGTTACCAATTTATAATGCTGGGCAATAACACTTAGCTAATCCGCAGAAAGGTTACGAGACTCAGATATTTAATATCCACAGCGTGTTTTGAAATCTCAAAGAGCTTGATCTTATGGAGTCAATGGGGCAAGAGCAAGAACTGCAAATGACACGTATCGTTACTAGAGAAACACAAATACCCAAGTTGTATTTATCACAGGGGGTCCTGGACATCAGACACCTTCTCAAAGACTCAGCACTTCCCTACAGGTCACAGGTGTTCACCCTTCCCAAAAATCAGGCTACAGATGTCAACACTGAGCTGAGGAAGAGAGCAGGTTTTCAATGATGGAGGAGCACAAACCCTACCAAGCTGCCATGGAGATCTGTGTTCCTAATTCTTTAAAGCTTTAGGAAACCTGACTGCTCTGAGTGAGTGGTCCCCTGCCTGGAAATTTCCAGGAGCGCTGTGGTCCAGAGGGGTGTAATTTAAAAGCAACCTCTATGACTTTTGCAGGCTTTTGCAGGTAGTGGATACAAGTCAGCCAAAGCCATCTTCACACCCAGTTATCCACCTTCCCACCCTATGGACATGGCAGCCCTGGGGCAGGGCAGGCTCTCCTGCTTCTGAATCACCTCCCAGCACACTGCAACCTTCAGCCCAGTGCATGGAGGTGGAATGAAATCCACCCAGCAGTAACCTGCCATTGCCTGTTTTTCGGGAAGCTCAGGTGTTAAGTCTGCAGCCAGTCAATTTTTACTTCTTTTTGTTAAGGAATGAAACCTTAAGAAGGAGTAAGAAATGCTAAGAAAGGGTAAGAAAGTGCAAACAAGGGTTTAAAACCACACAGTCAGTCTATTGATTTTGGACAGTAGCAGGGAGCCGCAACGCTTTTTTGAGAAACAAACAACTCCTCAGCAAACACACAACGTCCGCCCAGGAGCAATCCAAGTCCAACCTGATCCCAGTCAGTGAACAAAAAGTGCATTGAGGAGATGAGGGACACCGCTGTCACTCAGCAAGGGAAAAATGCAAGTTTGTGGCATTTCCAGCAAGATAGTTTCAGGGCACAGCTGCAACAGCCTGAAGGAAGACTGCAGGGTCAAGGAAACAAGGGTAAAGAAAAAGAGGAAAACAGATGGCGAAAGGATGGAAAGGACAGGGAAGTGACACTCTTCCTGGGGTGTGAAACCAGAGGTAGATGGAGACAGCTACAAACAGCAAGCATCCAGAAACAGCAAGGAATTTGCACAGGAAAGGTGAGAGATAAAAAGTGCCAGCAAGCACAATTCAGCCTTGCACAGCCACCGAGTATTATCAGTAATAGCATGTTTCCTTGCTCAGCACGCAAAGGCGGACGTGCACTGCTCAGACCTCACATGCTCCTCAGGAGATTATGCTTTTATGTGCTATCTCAGCCTGTAACGATGTCTGTCTCTCCATATTACAGGGTGCAGATGGTCTTGCAGAGGGGATGATCTGAAGGGCTATTAGAAAAGCTGTAACGTCAGGCAGGGCTTGAGCAAGCAGCCCTCGGCACTGGGGATGGCCAGTCACTGACACAGCACCAAGCCCATCGGTGGGCAGGCGGCTGCTGGAGGCCAAGGGAGCACCAGGCGCAGGCAGGGCTTTGTTGCTTAAGGTTATGTGAACTGCAGACAGCTCCAAGGGACTGTGTGACACCTCAAAGGCTTCGCAAAATACGTGTGCAGAATACGTAGAAAACCACGCAGGCACCTGCGAGGATGCACTGAGTAGGAGATGCACAGACATGTATGTGTAGAGATACACAGCATGTGCGTAGGTGTGTGGGTATGACATTCACCCCAGTGAAGTTTATACGTCTAAAATGGGAGACTGGTCGCACTTGTCTATCAACTCGTATAATCGCTGGAGAAAGAGGCTGCTCTGTCTAACCCACCGTGGACATCCAGCCCTGGGTGGGGTGAATCACTGTCTCCCCGTAAGCCTCTGAGGGAGTTCAGATATCTCTCTCCCTAATGTTCAGTGGGGTTAATCCCAGCTCTGCACACAAACACACAGAGACACCTGACTATACTGCATGGTTATGACTCCCTGGCTTTTCATATTAAGTCTCCTATTCTCAATTGCTCATCATTTTAATTAAGGTTAATCATTAGTACCAGACATTTGGAAATGGCAGTGAGTCAAGCAAGGGGGAAGGTGCAATCAAAACAGTTGCAGTTCTCAGAACAGAGAAATAAATTGGTTTATCTACACGAAAACACTTTCCATTTCTGTCTGGTTTTGCTGAAAGCCTCAATAACTCCAAGCTTGAATTCAAAGCACTGAAGCATGGAGGTTCAAAGGCACACACCAAATGTCAGAGACATGGATATGGAGTACGTGGTGGTCACTCAAACTGGAGAAGAAGTGAGGAGATGCAGGAATAAGTAAAGAGCTGAGGGAAAGATGGTGCAGAGTATTGGAAGTAACTGGGACATAGTTCTCGGCCTCTGGTGTGGAAGGACCATAAAGCAATGGAAAGCAAGGCTCTATTCCCAGTGCTGAGGGGCACTGCAAATCAGTAACCCTCATTACTGCAGCTGGTCAAAACACATTAGGATTCTGAAAAGTAGATTAAAAAATGACAACGTTGGACAGTTTTTCACTTAAATTCTTTCATTCTTGACCAGGACTAACTATGCCTCCATTTTCAATCAGCAGTAGCTTAGTTGTACAATGGATAGAGACAGAAATGTTTGTGTATTTGTCTTGACAGGTAGAAGAATTAAACCTTGAAAGAGAGGCGAGAGACGCAGAGAGCAAGAAGGAGGTAATTATGTTTTGAAGTGTAGTGTCTCACTATTAATTGTGAACGTTAATAAAAGAATGACCAATATTTCCTGCCACTGGTGTGACTTGCTCACCTATTTTTTTATTGAGGTGGCATGTAATTGGGTACTCAAGCCTCACTACAGAAAAGCCTGTAAGCTTCTACTTAAATCCACCTGCAGTTGGGACAGCGTAAAGGTATGTGACAAATTCAAGTGTTTATGAAAATGGGACTTCAGATCTTTAGAGCTTCCCTGCATAAAGATGCTTCCCTCATTTAGAACAAACAGGCTCGAAGATGCAAGTCTGCAAATGTTGGCCCGAGTCTTCCCAGGGGGCTGTGTAAGGAGAGAGCGGTGGTTTTGTGAACCACCGACCTGCGAGGTCCTTCTTGAACACAGGACAGTACATAGTGGGCAAACACACACCAGAGCTGTGTTTGAGAGATCAAAAGCTTAACAAATTAAATGCCCCTGGCAAGGCAAGGCAAGGCTATGAACTTGCTCTTTCTTTCAGATTGGCAAAAACTCCTAAACAAATTAAAAAACCCAGGCCCAATGAGCCCAGAAGACCTTAAATCACACTAAACTAATTCCAAGCTTACAGTTAAGAGGGAAATTATCCAGAGATACCAGTTCCAGTGGGCAGCAGACATTTACTGGCAAAGCGCAGTTTCTTTAGTAACTTGCTCAGGTTCCCAGTAAAGACATCCAGACCCTGCACTTTCATGTTTACAGATGAGAAAAGTCCTGGAAATCTTCTCCTGTATATACCACTCCTCTGTTTTTCACTGAAACATCAAAGTTTCTTGTGGCCTTAGTAAAAACACTGACCTCTTTATCTCTGTGACGGCCTTTCTCTGAGCTGGTACAATGCAATGAGGGCATGAGGGGTTGGGAGGTCCATGCTCTAGGGTGCAGAGGGCTCATGTCCCTGATACAGAACATTCTGCAGACCTCCCCTTACTGCCAGGTCTCCCCACAAACTCCAAGGGCCTCTGCCTGTCACCACTCCCTGTGCCTGGTGCAGGAACCACAACACATCCGAACAGCAGAAGTCAGACCAGCTTCTCCACCCTGCAAATCACCACGCTCTTGTCAGAGACAAGCTGCAAAAACAAAACAGCAAATGGTGGAACATTTGTACTGCTCATTTGTGAGGGCCCATCTGTGCTTTGTCTTTCCAGGGCAGGTGAAACAGATGGAGAACCCCCATCTGGCAAAAAAATTACCACAAACTTTGCATCCCCTCCTCTGCTTCCTCATGGATTCAGTGGATAACAGTCTATTGTCTCATTTATTTATTTTATTATCCCACGTCAGACTTTCTCCATCGGCTTCACCCACACCATTCCAGCATAATTCTCTAAATTTTGCAAAATTAAGCATGTTTTCTGGCTGCCTATTTTAGCACTAGCATAGGCCATAAGCTTTGCACTAATCTTTTATAGAAGTAGGACTGAACTTGTCAAAATGATGCTCTTGCTCTACAGTTCTCTAAAGAGCCAAAACATTCACTGGACAGGGGAAGAAACACATAAAACACTTTCCAAAGAGGTGGGCATGATCCCACTCCCAAGTCACACACATACACCAGTAGCTGCTTCAGAGCAGGAAACAGCAGCGAGTAATATTATTTTATTAGAAAGAAAAAAAACCCACATTTTCCCTTCTTACATATTGCATTTCACTTCAGCTTTCTAGAAGTTAGATCGGAGCTAAGCAAGTCACTCAGGTTCCCTCAGCCACCGCAGGTGAATGTAGAAACCAGACTCTGTGTCTAGTTTAGGCCAGTGAATTTCACAATGTGGTGAAGGGCAACTAAGGTCCAGACTCACTACCTGATTTTCTCTTCCCAATTCACAGCTTTCTGTTATTCCTGGTTAACTTCACACTGGGATGGAAACATTACAGTGAGGTTCTGAAGGCAATGTTCCCAGCAACCTTGTAAGTGGTGACCTTCAGTGAAGGTATCAAGAAAGTATTTCTGAATTTTGAGCTTCTGCTAAGCCCCAGAGATTAAATCCTGTCCCTGCTGAAGGTCAGAAACAGAACTACACTGACTTCACTGTACCAAGAACCTCTCCTTCTACAAGCTATTTCCCTAAATTCTTTGTACCTTTGAAGTTCAGTGCCCGATTTTCATCTTTATTTTCAGCCTTGTGGACTTTCATATCCTGGGACAGGTTTTGGAACAGCAGTTACATAGGACACTCATTCTTTGAATAAATGCCAATTGGATGAACCATTAACGTTCAAAAGAAAAACTTACTCTCATAAAATATGCCGACTTTGAAAGGTTGGGAGAGGTATGAGTTGCAACTCCCGGGTCCCTCTGTTTATTTACACAGGCTGCCAACATCCTGTGGCAGGCAACAGTGTGTCCACCTACCATCTCCATTTATTCTCTGCAATCAGGAGGAAGCTGTAGCAGAAGGCAAAGAAATCAGCCCATAACCCGATCTGATGACAGGCAGGACATCATAACCACTTCTGTAATGTTTTTGAAGAGTGGGCACAAGCATGTCTGCCATCCACACTGGACACAAATGGATGTCTGGGCATTGGTTTGGAGTCAAATGCAGAGAATGGAAAAAAAAAAGCTTGGCATTGCTTTGCTTCCCAGCACTGCCCAAAGCACTCACCTCTCTGCAGCCCAGACTGTTCAGGTCATACACATTCCAAGAAGATACATCCCAGGGGGATGGATGAGTTAGCCTGGGCCTTCTTTCGTTACAGACCTGACACACCATGCAGAGAGAGACTACGGAGGACAAAGTAGTCATGTAGACATGAGATGCAATAACTGCTCAAGCTTTTCAGTGACTATAAGCCTCACTCTCCAATGCCATCCAGATTTAAACATCTTCTACTGTGAAGTACCGAGGCTAAATAAATACAAATTATAGTAAACTGCAAATGAAATAAAAGGACACCACATCAGGCACAAGAAACTTATGAGCCAGAGGTTACTGAAAGCTGGGATAATATTCTGGATAAGTCACTATAAGTTTGTTATACTCATTGCTGGGCACCGTTGTGGCTGCTGCTGGAGAGAAGAAATGCTGTCCTGGAGGAAACTGGGTTAACCCAAAACAGCTGGGCCTATGCTCATAAAAGCTGCACCTGTTAATAGAATCATAGAATTGTCTGGGTTGGAAGGGACCTTTCAGATCATCGAGTCCAACCATCAACCTCACTCTGATAAAACCCATCACTAACCCATGTCTCTCAGCACTAGGTCAACCCGGCTTTTCAATCCCTCCAGGGATGGGGCCTCAATCCCTGCCCTGGGCAGCCCAGTCCAAGGCTTCACAACACTTTCCCTGACAAAATTGTCCCTCATCTCCAACCTGAACCTCCCCTGGTGCAACTGGAGGCCATTTCCTCTTGTCCCATGGCCTGTGACTTGGGAGAAGAGACTGACCCCCCCTGGCTACCCCCTCCTTTCAGGGAGTTGGAGAGAGTGAGAAGGTCTCCCCTCAGCCTCCTTTTCTCCAGGCTGAACCCCCCCAGCTCCCTCAGCCTCTCCTCAAAGGACTTCCCCAGACCCCTCATCAGCTCCGTTGCTTTTCTCTGGACCCACTCCAGCCCCTCAACGTCTATTTTTGTGGTGAGGGGCCCAAAACTGGACTGGGCACTCGAGGTTTTGCCTTACCAGTGCCCACTCCAGGGGAACAATCACCTCCCAAGTCCTACTCGCCACGCTGTTCCTGATCCAGGCCAGGATACTGTTGGCCTTCTAAATAAATAGTTTAAAGCGACAGCTTTGCTCTGCGGAAGCATCCAGCAACTTCTCTGAGCTGAGCAGCAGCAGCAGACCTGCCCTGTATCATCTGAACCAGAGCCAGCTGAGGCAGACTTCTCCAGGAGACAAGAAAGGAAGCGAGGAGGAGAGTGGCAATCACAGCCCCGCGGCTTCAACCAACGTGCCAGCGTCTGACACACATCCCTCAGCCAGGACCGGCGGGCCCAGACGGGTCAGGTCGGGTCTGTCTGGGGTGCAGACAAAGGGGTCCCAGAGAAGCAGCTGCCCCTGTCCCCCCCCCCCGGCATAAGTCACCCCTTTCTCCATCACTCATCTGCCGGGTGAACCCTGACATCAGCCCTCTCCGCTCGCGTCGCCAGCAGTTCCTGTCTGAAGGAGGGCGGCTGGGGATGCAGCGAGACCCTGCATATTTTGAAGAGGGTCGGCAGGAAGACAGTGCGCTAATTGTTGCTCCAGAAAGAACTGATCTCATGAGATAAGGCTTTAATGGCAGCTTCCTCGCCCAGGGGGGCGCAGATGGCAGGGGTTTCACTGACCACCCCCCAACGCCCCAGGCACTTCGGCGATCTGCTCCCAATTTTGGATGAGCAAATGTCTGACTGGAGAAGTTCTTGGGAATGTATTTTTTTTCCCCTCCACCTGCTTCTCTGGCTTTCTAAAAACGGAAAGAAAACCCCACAGGAAATAAGAGAGGAAGTCTGGGGCTTAAATTATGCGCTGACTGACACACTTGATACTTCTACAAAAACTGGGCATCTGCCTTGCTTAGAAATGACTTTTAATCTACTGTCAGAAGATTAATTATCATCAAATCATAAACTCTAAGCTAGAAAGGAAAGATTAGGTGACTTAATCTTCTTCTCAACACAGACACACTTGTCTGTCCTGCAATAAATTTCCAGGCTTTCACTCCTCTGGGGAAGCGCTCCTGGAAGCGGCCGGTCCACCCCCAGTGCTGTCCCAGACAGCTCTGGCCCTCATGTCGCACTGGGGGACAGACAGGAAGAAAATGCCATCTTAGTTGTGCTTCAACTCCTGCATTCATCGAGGCTGAAGTTGAAATGAAATCCACATTTCAGGCAGGCGAGACTTAGGGCCTTTATTGTGTCAAGGAGGCACCAAACTGGTGCATAAAGTTTGCGGTGGAAAATGCTGTGAGGGTGCTGGGAACAAAAAGTGGCCTGTTTTCACCTGCCCTTGTGGTGTTTGGGAGGGACCACCCTTCATTATGACAGACTCAACAGAGATAAAGCTCTTAGTGGTATCTGGCAGGGAAAGCCCAGAGTTGGCGGTGGCCTGGAGCCCCTCACATCAGGGCTGCCAGACACCTTCCCTGTAGCTCTTACCCTGCAGTACTCGTCGATGGGCTTCAGCCTCTTCACAGCTACATCTCGGACATGGCTCCTCCGGAACAGGATTTTACCTGAGGATGAAACAGATGAAAGGGGAGGGTTAGAGGCATCACCTGCCACAGGGGATAGCGCAACAACACCCAGCAGAAAGGTTGGCAGACAGGGTTTCATCCCCGGCTCCAACCACAGCTGTCAGCAGTGCCCAGGGGCTGAGCTCTGCCAACCCCGTCGTGGCCCCAGTGGAGGAGTCCCAGCACTGGAAAGGAGGAACTTCTTCACTCTGAGGGTGGCAGAGCCCTGGCAGAGGCTGCCCAGAGAGGTGGTGGAGTCTCCATCTCTGGAGACATTCAAACCCCGCCTGGACACGTTCCTGTGGGATCTGCTCTGGGTGGCCCTGCTTTGGCAGGGGGTTGGACTAGATGATCTCCAGAGATCCCTTCCAACCCCATAGCATTCTGTGGTTCTGTGACAGTTTGCACAGCAGCAGCTTTGTGTGACTGCAGCCCCCCATCGCTACAGGACAGACAGGAGGGCACACGGAGGAGGTGTGAGCAGCAGATCCACTCCTGCCCTCAGAGCAAACTGCACAGGAACACACTGCGGGGCAGGTGATGGAGGGACACGGGGAAGAGCTACTTGGTGAGTGTGCTTGGCACCTCTCACTGACGGGTGCTGCTGCTCTTACATCTGCACAGGAGATGCAGCACAGGGCCAACAGCTACCACAGCGACAGCAGCTCTGTGAAACCTCAGTGACTGTCACCCATGTCCCACTTGCGTGAGCCACCAAAAGGGGACCACAGTGACTCACTGGGCAGAGGGAGTTTTTCTGATTTCACCCTGTATATAACATAACAAATTTTAGTTCCCTTTTAGTGATGGTGGTATCCCAGAATGAATCAACACTATGAATTCTACAGTCACAGAACGGTTAGAGTTGGAAGGGACCTTAAAGAACATCCAGTTTCAACCTCCCACCAGACCAGTTGCTCAAAGCTCCATCCAGCCTGGTCTTGAACCCCTCCAGGGATGGGGCAGCCACAGCTTCTCTGGGCAACCCATTCCAGTGTCTCACCACCCTCACAGGAAAGAATTTCTTTCTGGTATATAGTCAAAATCTCCCTTTCTTCAAATTAAAACCATTACCCCTCATCCTATGCCTCTACTTCCTGACAAAGAGCCCTCCCCATCTCTCCTGTAGCCCTGGAAGGCCGTTAGAAGGTCTCCCTGGAGCCTTCTCTTCACCAGGCTGAACAACCCCAGCTCTCTCAGCCTGTCCTCATAGGAGAGGTGCTCCAGCCCTCTCAGCATCTTGGTGGTGCTATGCTATGACTCCCTTCTACTTCAGGTCCACTTTGGCCTGTCCATGCTGACAACGCCGGGAGCATCGCTGGGGTGGGACGTGGGCTCCATCTATCCCCCATGCCTGCCCACTCATCCACCTCCCACTGCAGGCAGGCAAACCACACAGCCAGCTCACAGGCAAATACAAGGCTGTTGGTGACAGAGCCCTTATAAATCTACAGAGGGAAACCAAATAATAGAAGAAAAATAAACAAACTCTCTTTTTGTGTAAGTAAAAAAAAATAATAACCTCAGTATCCTTGCTGGATGACATTTCTGCAAGCCAGTTAAGATTAAACAAATGGCTGGGTTTTGTGTGAAACTGATTGTAGCAAAGTTTATCAAAATAATCTAGGGGCTGAGTTTCCCCACACACAAGGATGTGATGGTATTTTTTTGGCTTGAAGGGATTACATCTTCATATCCTTTTTTGGTGGTCTTCTTCCCTTTTTCTTTTGTGCTGAATTTCTTTTAATGTAATGAGACAAGAATAAATTATATGTTCTCCTTGTGGTAGAAGAAAATACTATCTGCCAGCATTATTTAGTCCATGAAATGTCTACGTAAAAAAACCACTGACATATATACCACCTCCTGCTCCAAACTTCTTCTGCCAACAGGCAAATGAGATAGTCATCCATAGATTGTGGGATAAGAAAATGGACTAAGAAATGAAATCAGATCCAAAATCTGAATATGTGGCTTTGATTTTGTCATGATTACATAAGCGGGGTTAATGAAACAGCAGCCTTTAACAGACCAGTAGTAGAGGCTCTAACCTCTCCAGACTCTGCCTCTTTTGGTTGCCTTTTCCTTCATAGCTGCTAATCTGGCAGGTGTTAAAACCTTTTGGTTCAGACAGGAGAAAGTGGTTTATCTCCATCCCCAATTCTGTCAGAAAAACAGTTTGTCCTGTGAGGTAAAGCCATTTCCTAGTGCCATAAAATTCTCTCTCTGGGTTCCCTGCTGTTAGCTCATGGCAAAACCGGTGCTCAGCCACCGGTTGTGTAGGCTGTGATGCCACGTGGTCACAGAGCACAGGGGAGATCTTTGAGAGGTGTCTGAGACCCTCATCTGAGCTTGAGCCATTTGGTGAAAAGCTGCTGGAGAAGGAAAGCGTGTTCCCACCTCTCTGCACTGTTCCACTTTGGACACACCGAAACACTGCTGCTTTCCTGCTTCTCTGCCTGGTGAAAGGGGAGAACTACCTGCACTTCCAAAGCATTTCTTATTATTTTTAGGAACCTCCAGGACCACACCGTACTTGTACCACCTAACTGCAGTAACCTGCTGTTTTGGGTGGAAGGGCTGTGGGGGTAGCTGTAGAGAAAAGACTGGTTACTTTCTCAGTGTTCCAGAAATGTTGGTGTGTGAGATCTTGGTATTTCTTCGTAACTTTTATAAATATACTGCACAGAGAAAGTGACATTTCGGAAACATTCTCACTTTCTGGCTTTCCTGTTTTCAGTTCAAGCCACGAGTCGAAAGTCAAACCGGTGACCATATAAAAACATAAAGGAACTAAAGACTTAAACACATTAAAGATCTCCGGTAAATGCAATTCAGCTTTCCTAAAAAGACAGGGAGGCCCAGTCTTCAAAGTAACATAATAAATGAAAGACTCAAACATAAGAAACAAGATAAATATAATAAAGAATGTTATATTAAACACAGAGTACAAAAAAGACCCCAGGATATGATGAGACTTAATTCAGTCCTTAAAAGGAGATGAAAAATATCAGGACGGCTGTGGTGTTAGGATGAAGCAAAGCCCAGAAGGTGCTTCCATTTTTATCCCTTCAGAAAAAGGAAGATATTTCCCACTGCTACTGGAAGCTGGAAAAGGCTCAGTGAGGGCCATGGGGAAGATCTGCAGCTGCCCGATCCGGTACGGCATTCAAAACTGAGATCTGGAGAAGTTGGTGTGTTTTAGAGCACCATGGAGCAGCAGTCAACAAGGAAAAAAGCAAGAACTGAAACACTCTGCCACCACATGTGGGGGACAGCAAGGAGAGACCCCTTCACAAATCCTGGGGTCCTCAGGCAGAGAAGCCTCATTGCCAGGGGTACTGAAGCACCTCCAAGGAGGGACAGCTTCCCAAATGCCCAGCTTCTCCCCCTCTCTGGGAAGACAGGCTGCCAACAGAAGCTTGTCTGAATCTGTCCTGATCAACCAGAAGGAACCACTGCAGATCCAGTATGAGTTATCAGCGCTTCCTCCAGCTCCCCCATTTCTACCCACCTTCCTCTGAAACCAAGGCAGGTCCCATGGCACTGGAAAAGGAAGGTAACCTGACAGACCCCCGCTGTTCACTCCTTTACAAGTGGGTGCACTGGACACAGACCCCTTTAATAGAAAGCTTTGACTAAGGAGGTAGTGAGGACCATCCTGTTATCACCATAAAGAAATAAAGAGCAGGTAAAGAGCCAAGCAGTGGGGGCACACAAGGGCCAGCGAGGAGCCCTCAGGATGGCAGTGGAAAGGAGCATTTTGCAGCACTAACGTGATGCAGGGAAGTCCTGGGGTGGCTGGTAAATGCAGAACAGCCCGGGCAATTTCCTTATGAGGGTGGAGTAGTGGTTTACGTGCTGCTTGGCTTTTCCTCTGGGCAGCTTCCACATCTCTTAGGAAAGGATCTACTTCTGTGCAAGTACTTAGAGTGCTGCTTCCTCTCTCCTGAATTTTACTGCAGCTCTTTTAAAACTACCTAGGCTTAAAAGGCCCCATTTTACAGAAGGATGAGCAGCTTTTTAACCATGCTGCAGCTACCTAGGAAGCGGAGAAGTCTGTCTCAGTCTCAGATGGGAAGCTACAGGCTATGCAGGGCAGCACTGCCTCGATGCAAGTGTTAAATTCAGGGATGTGCCAGGCTCAAACTGGGCCCAGGGAGGTCTGTCACATGTTAGGAAGGACTCTGAGGACTGCAGCACTGGGAAAGAGAGATGTGGGGAAGACAAAGGGCTCCAGCCCTGCTGCTAATGCAGGATAACAATATTTATTTTTACCCTTTTTTCTTTAAAGAAAATATTATTCCTAGGAAATTAATGTGGATAAGAGGCAAAGTATCAGGTTTAGCATTGTAGGGGACATCTTAAGTCATCCCTTCATCTTTCGGTCTATATGTATAGATGTAGCCTTTAATTCCACGACCACACACCCCTTCTCCCACAAGACCCCAGCTTCCTCCTGTATACACAGCGGGTGCTCAAAGTGGGAAGAATAAAGCTATGTAGGAGACCATCTATCTGGCAACTGCTGATTCTGCAAGCCTAAAGGTATTCTCTGAATACCATTTTTATTTCTCCATAACCTCACACATGGAGTAATAAAGGCTTAAAAGCATCCCGACACTCTGCCTCGCCTCCCCCTCCCCCAAGTCTTTGCTGAGCACACCAGAAAGGTCCATAGCCTAATGCTTTGTAACAGAGAAGGACGTGGTTCATGCAGAGAAGAAGCCCAGCTCCTGGTGGGCTTGGTGAGACTGTGGAGCATGGCCTGGGGACAGCACAGCACCAGGCATCACTACTCCAAGAAGCAATATAAGTCCCTAAGGACAAGCCTAGCAGGAGAGTCCAGTCTTTCATCTTCAAGGGAGGGGGACATATGCTATACAGCCCCTACAGTCACAGCAGATGAATCTAGAGAAAAGAATTTAGCCCTCACACAGTTACAGCTTCTCCTTTTGGGCTACACAGCTTCCTCCACTGTAACTAAACCCTTTTTGTTGCTCCAGTATTTTTATGAAAGCTTCTAATCCTTACACATAGCTGTTATTATTCTTTTTATACCCTGAAGAAGCACAGATGTGGAATCAGATATGACACAAATTCCCCTCAACCCATTTAAGCTGTGACATCCAACCCAGGATACTGCATGAAACTCTCTGGCACCTGTCACACAATGTAATCCCCAAATGGAGCACTTAAAGTCACACTGCCACCTTGCAATGTAAAATAGATAACTCACCAGCACAGCACTATAGGACAGAAGAAGAAATTTACGTTCCTCATAGAAGTATGTGTGATCATCAACCAGATGGCAATCTGGCAGCAGCTAAAAAAAAAGAAGTGTGTTCCTTATAAAATAATGTCTTACATTTACATGGGTATTCTAGTTTCCATGGATTGTTTCATCCATGATTTCCTGGAGTCAGAAAGTCAGTGCCAGGGTCCTAACATTGATGGCATTTGCTCCTGACAAAGAAAGGGGAGGGAAATGATTCATGCTGTTTCCATCGCTGGGAGGAGGAAGGACTTTTTTAAATAAGTAGAAACTCATGACAGAGTCAGAACTCTTGGCTGAAGTTGGCTGCCAAAGAGCCTCAGCTGATAAAGGCCTTTGCTAATCAGCAGGAATTACTATGGAAGGTGACAAGAGGCAATGGAGACAGATGGGGCAGCCAGGAAAGACAACACAAGCAATAACAATGTGGGAGATGGGGCAGGGGGGGGGGCGGTTCTCCCTGCACTTGGATCCTGTTTTTAATGTGCATAAGCTGCAATGTTAAAGAAAATCACCAATAAGCTATAAAGCATGGGAAACAACACAGCCTGACCGTGAAAGAATATCACCAGGAAAAGGAATCTTCCTCCATTAGAAGCGAGAAGCAGAACATGCCCTTATGTGAATAATTATAAGGGAAAACAAAGACAGGCAAGACATGAAGCTGGATTCCTCACCAGCAAAAAGCTCCTGCCTCTGAACCTGGGTGCTTTCCACTGTCTGTAGGAGTGGCTACTATCCTCCAAGGACAACAGCATCACCTCTAGAGCTGCTTCACTAGTACAGAGTTTGGGAATTCAAGCACCAAGCACAGTGGAAGAAGGAGAAGAGCCATGAGCACTGATGCTGAGTGACGGATGGGGGCCATGGGGTGCAAGTCTCAAGCTAACAGCTCTCTTACTGTTTGTACAGTGTTTTGCATAAACCAAGAGCTACTTCATGTGGCTCCGTGTCACGCTGCTATCACCCAAACAATCCACCGCTCTTGTAATCTCCTTTTCTCCTGCCCCGTATGCAAACCTCCCACCTCTCCACAGCAAGGCAGGAATCACGGTGCAGGCAAATTATGCAGTGCTTGGTTTGGAAAGGGCAGGCAAAAGTGCTACCAAATCACTCTTTCAATTTTCTTACTGTGGGGTGACTCTCCCTGCATTGGTCTGTTCACACCGGCAAACCCAAAGAGATCCATCACCTCACTTAAACCAACTTACACCACCAGCGTACAGCAAAGTAAAGCACCTGCCCCACACAAGAGGATCTCAGTGTGAGCACAAGTCATCCCCTTTCTCCCCCAACCCATCCCTTAAAAATTAACTTCCCAGTCTGTGAGTGCTTGCAAAATGCTGGGAGCGTTGATTCAGTGAGTAAAGTCTTCAGTTTCTGCAGTGAAATCGGTGTCTCCTTGAACTACACAGCTCAGCTTCCCCGAGGTGGAAAGTGAACTCATTTGTAATGACTGGTTGCAAGCGCTACATTAGCCAGCAGCCGAGTGCTTTTAATTGCAGAAAGCAGTCAGTTTGGCCGAGGGGAGACGGAGAATGGTATTTATACCTGCAGCCAGCAACGCCAGCAAACGGCACACCCTCACCCAGGGGAACTGACCTGAAGATGATTCCGAGTCCCACAGAGACGAGGAGCCAAAAGAGGGTCACGTTTTCAAAACATCCGAGAAACACTGCCTTAGGAAACAGCACGGCTTCCTCACACAGAGGATGCAGGAGCATCCCCCTCTTTGCATAAAGCCTTTCCTACACTGGGACCAAAAGGCACAGAAAAACAAGAAAGTCTATGCAGATCCAAAGCATCACACCTGCCTGCGCCTACTTCTGCCCTAAGATAAGATCTATACACTTATACACCCACTGCAACCTGTGTTTTTTTATAACATCCTCCAAAAAGATCCGTTTCCAAATTTCCAGCATCAAGACACCAAACACAAGGAAAGATAAGGGCTTAAATAATGATCAAACCATCTAGACCCTATACCAAACATCAAACCCTACATTTCATTGATGAAACGCTTGGTTTTCCTCCTGCAGCAGCTGACACCAATCTCCTGCTTTTACCCAGGTAGTTAGTGGCTCCTGACCTGTGATCTCCAAATCACTACTGGTCCACAGACAGTCTGCAGGGCTACGTTCAAGAGTAACTTTCACTCCCTGGCCAACGTGGGAATGATGTGGATCACTGTATGTTGGTCCAACAAGTTTGGGAACCAGTAGCCCCTGTTTTTATTATATATTTGCTGGTGAACGTACTTGTATCATCTGAGCTACTCCAGCTCCTGACCCTAGCTCAGGAAAAGGCAAGAGCCTTTCAAATGCCTTTGTGCCACCTTAATCAGGAAAAATGCTCTTCCTGGAGGGCAAGACCATGCCTCTGTAGCTACATTAATGAAACTCTTCCTCTGCTCTTTCCAGAAAACACATCAACTACCTCTTTGCTCACTCGGGTCTGCTAAAGTCTATAGGAGTCTTTCTACAGACACTCAGGAAGGACCGCATGGTTCCACCCCAATCTTTTAAAGCAGAGGCCTTAACTAATTGAGCCTCTTAAAACACTTGCAAAGTCTCATAAGCTTTTATGAGACTTGTCATTAATGCACACGCTGGTGCGACACCGAGCCTGAGAGACACTACCTCACGCACACTGGGCCAGCGCCAGCCTCGCCGACAGGGAAGCTTTGAGCTGCATCCACCGGGGTCAAAGACCTTGCAGCAAGGTCACTGGATGGAGATGGATTTGCACCACACCTTTGCCAAACTACACTGGAAAAGCTCGGTAAGGTCCTAGCCACATCCTTTGGCGTGACTGGCAATAACACTGTTTGGGAGACTCCACCCTTAAGCTGGTTGTGAACCCAAGCTGTGAATGAAATAATATTTGCGCTCACAGCGGGTAGATCAAAGTTATTATTACTAGGAGGTAGGTCATGCAATAGCGTGGTGCTGAGGCATATACTCTTCCAGGAGCATTACAGGTAGAAATTGAGGGGTAGGGATGCAAAGGTAGCTTTACGAGGTCACAAAACGAGCCCACACTAATGACAGCAATAAAGTCAGTCCCTGGATCCCTCAGCTGATCGCATGCAGAATGAAAACAGTTCTGCTTTGGCACCTGGGGCCAGAAAACCTTTCTGTTCAAATATTTATTCTAATCAAAACCAAATCCTCGATTTCTGCCACAAATGAGGCAAAAGTCTCTCCTGTGGAAGACCTGGATTAAATCAGCTGCCAGGTACACATGCCCCACATTACAGGAGGTGAAACTTAGCAGTCAGATTGGCAGGGACAGTGCTCCTCAGAGCAGTTGCGGTATTTGGAAGGCACCAATTAACACAGAAATTAAACAAACAAACAACGTGGCGGCAAACATAACTAGGTGTTTGTGCTTGTCCGAGGCTGGAACTCACCAGCCAGGGTTTCAGAGACCAGTATTCAGAAACCAAATCCCTTGTGCTTTGCAAAACAGAGCACTGTTCTCTCTCTCCAAAGGGAAGTGCTCTCCTGGAGTCCTCTAAGCAAAACCTGTGACTAGTTTTAAGCTGAATTTTCAGTAGACGACGAGAGTCACAGAAGCCATTGAACAACAACCAGAGCAAAGCTGGCTAACCACCACGACAGGAAGCTCATCTGCAGAAAAAGAGACCATCTCAGGCCACAGGCATCATTATCTGGTTCCAGACATGTCTTTTTAGTATATCTCACCTTTTTGTGTCATTAAGAAAACCCCTGTAAGGATTTCCTCTCTGCCTGCTCTGATCCCTGACAAAACTAGTGTTGATTTCAAAGGCTCCTGAGCGTGTGCTTTAAGGCAGGGATGGCTGATTTCTATGTGTTGCAGGAGAAGTGAGATGGGTACTTCTATTACCAGCGTGCTGGAGGTCTGACTGGTGCAGTCACTGGTGCCCCTGCGTTGACTCCAAAGCTGGACCTGCACCCCTTCCCCTGCCTCCTCTGAGCCTGCAGTGTAACAAGCCAGCTGGGACCTGCCATGTGGCCACAACGCCTGACAAAACAGCCTTTGGGTCAGGTCTGCAGCCAGGCCACCCAACAGCACCTCCTCTTCACCTCTTGACCATGAAGCTACCCTTATCCCAGCTGGTGGATGCACAGGTAACCCATGCCTCTAGTAGGCGGTGGACACGGTGATCCACGTGGGCACATGTAGCCTGCACCAACGGGAGCCAGTGCCTTGTCACTCAGCCTCCCAAGGGACAGCAAAACTCATTCAGATTGCTCCACCTCGGCTGCACCACTGAAGAGCATTCATACCAGCAGCTACCATGGCTCAGCTGATGCACAGGAACAGGGAAATGATTTTATAATTACTTATCAGATAATCCGCCTCCTTCACAGCCGGCTCCTCCATGTGTGAGCACTTCAGGCCTTTCACAGCTCAGACCACCTAAGCCAAATTACACACACGTGCGACTTGGCACCAGCAGTGCCAAGAAGATGAGCTGAGGCCAATTTCCCTGGAAAACTCCTCTCAGTTCTTCCACATGAAAGTAAACACAGCATTAAGGGTGCATGAGCACCCCAGAGGACAGAGCTTCTGCCCTGGAGCTCAGGGTGGAGGGTGCCAAGCATCCCCAGCTTTACAGGACCACCTTCTCCTGGGTTCAGCAAAGTGCCTGTGTCTGATCAAAGGAGGAAACAGTACTGTCAGATGTCAACAGCTTCGCCCACTGCAGAATAAAAGCCTCTTTCAGGGATTAATGTTCTAAGCAATTACTCGCCCCTTGAAAGGAAAAGTGCCTTCAGCCAAGGTGACAGCAGGACCCTAGGACCATGCAGGCTTTCATTTCCCTTTCATGGTTTATATGGCCTTTTCATTTCCCAGGGAGAAGAAGAAAAGGTGGACTGGAAACTAATGTTTTGTTATTTTTTATTTTTAATAAGGATCGCTGGGCCAACAGCATAAAAACATGGAAATAACCCCAACTTTATTGCTAAATTAAAGAAAAAACAGTAACATGAATAGGCACAGAAATCTGAATTAGGAATGTGAGCTGATAATTACCCTTTTAGACCCTGATTAATTGCATTTGAAGCCACAGAGACACTGAGCAGCCAAACTGGACTGACTGCTAACAAAATCCACACCACCAAACAAACTGGTCTTTCTCTCCCTGTGCCACCACACGGGAATGGCAGCTCCCCAAATGCTGTTTGCCTTTGTGTCCTGGCGTGCAGTGCTGGCCAGAGGTATAAAGTCCCACTATTGAGTACCTCAGATAACCCCTCTGAGGTGGTCCAGCCTGCAGACTTGTGGTCTCCAAGTAGAAGACCAAGAATGAACAGATGCCATCTCCTCCACTTTGAGATGGAGGACCACCACCTACGTGTTTAGCTGCTGCAGTCCAAGAATTCAAGCTTCCCTGGTAGTCACACCACACTAAAAAGGGACAGAGGACTTAGTTCACTTTGTTGCAGCGATGTTAAGTGTGTTGCATTTGGTCAGGTCAGAGATCTCTGTAGCCCAGCTCCCTGTCTACAAGAGCAGCCAGGAAAAGATAGGCAAGAAATTCAAGAACAGGACATGAGTAATGGGGTCTTCCTCCTGATATACACTCCTGATATTCCTGCACATCAGTGGTTAGATTTTTTTTCTGAATTAGAAAATAATTCTTAACAACCAGTGTTGGCTCCATCCTAAGGAAATTGTTCTAGTACGTTTTCGAACCCACAGATACTGTGGTCTCTATAGAGCCTTCTAGAAAATAACTTCATAATATAATCACACAGCAGGTGATTACATACTTCCTTTTGTTCACTTTAGGTTTGTTTTCCAAATTTCACTGCACTTGGGTTTTGCATTCTGAGAAATAAAAATAATCATGTCCTCCTTGCTCTCTCAAATTCTTACTGATTTCACAAACTTCTACTCTATCCCACCCATCCCCTCTGTTCCAGACTGAAGGCTTTTAGTCTATTTATTCTACTCACACAGAAGCCAATTCACTTCTGTAATCACTTCTGTCATCCTTCTCAGCACCTTAGTTTATTATATACCCTTTCTGAGAGGCAACGACCAGACCTGCGCTCGGCATTCACGATGTGGGGAAATGGTGGATTTCCGCAGCTGAACCTCTGGGTTTTGTTTCCCATTCTTTGCCTAATTCTTTCTAGCACCACCTCTGGCTTTCTGACTGCTGCTGACAATTGAGCTGTAGTTTTTGTGGAAACATCCTCAGAACTACTGAAATCTCCTTCCTCAATTGCAATCATTCCCACAATCCTTTTTTTTTCCCCCTGTAGCAATGCTTTATACTTTCCAACACTGAACTGCCTTTTTATCAGCAGTATCATTAGCTCCTCCTCCAACTTTTTGTAGTCAGCTCCAAATTCAAATATCCTAAGTATTTTCATGATCAGCTAAGTTAGTTATTTCACTAACACCCTCTATTGCAGATCCTGGGTTGAACAGCACAGATCTTTCAAGAATCCTTGCTGGTAAAACCATGTTTCTTCTTGGATATGAAGGTTTAAGATCTTTATCCCCAGAGGACACATCGTTTTAATCTGTGGACTCATTTGCACCTACTGCCTTTCAATCCCCTATTTTAAAAACTTTACTGTAACACTCGTAATTTTAAATGTCAAAATCCAAGGATTATTGTTAATGTCCACAAATGCCAAAGCATCCATGCTTAAATGAAGGCTCCAATCTGGCAGAAAATAAGCTTACCCACCTATGTCAGTCATACATCAAATAAGAAGAAAGGCTGTTAATGTAATTATCTTCTTATTGCTATTTTGGGAGGCACAGTAAGTTTTGAGGGAGCTTGTAGTAATAGGATCTCTTATGCCATAATTTACGGGCACGTCTGTCTTGAACAATTTTCCACATGAGAAATTAATCACATTCTGCCTAATGGGAGGAAAAATATCCCTTTGCAGTTTGAATTGGATTTGCCATGGTCAATTGGATGTGGGATTCTTCTTTATCCCTACTTATTATCTGAGGTGTAGTGTTGCCATCCAAAATTCACTGTGTTAGATTCTGAAGATGGAGATATTTCACTGATGGGTGATACTTTTATGCAACACTCACAATGAAATAAGTCAAATATACCAGCATGGCACAGCCACAAAACTGGATTGCGGCCTTTGTCAGTTGTGGTACCTAATTATTGCAAAAGCCACCTCCCAGTAAATTTCAATTGCAGCTTCTGTATAGTCCAAGCATACTTTGGTGTTACTTATGTGAAAAAGAAATACTCAGGCCAGATTCAGATTTAGGTGCAGGCAACATGTTTCTCCTCATCGGTGGAGCTACACAGATCACCTGGAGCCAGGCCAGGATGCAATGGCTGATCTGGCTTTCCTTAGGACCGTACTTAGTGACGCAGCTCAAGCCACCATTTCACAGCCCTACATTCTGATTTGAAGGCGTGAAACAAGTTCCTGGGTCACCACACAACTACCTAAAACTTTCATGGTCCCCCTGTCCCAGTGGTACAACAGGGAGTGAATTCAGCTAAGACAATGGGTTGCACACTTGAAATCACACCACCAGCAGCTCCATTTGGTGCAGGGCTGCAAGACCTCCCAACAGAGCCACTGCCCATCCAAAGAGGCACCACCAGGCACGAGGTCCCTGCAGACATGACTGGATGCTAAAGTTCACTAAACATTGGGGCCATGCTGCAGTTCTGAATGACACAGGGCAAGGTATCATGACGGCTCAAGGACTCCCAGGTCTGATTAAGTAGTACAACACAGATGTTTATTCCTGCAAGAGACCACAAGGAATTGAAGGTTTCCCACGTGCCAGGCTAATGACTCACCTGGAACCGAGCTGTTCCTTGTATCTCCACACGCACTCAAGATGAACTGTGCATAAACTGGGGCAGGCTTCCCCTAAGGTTTTTACTGAGATAATTTGCCAAATTTCAGTTTCAGGTGTGGATTTCAATCCCTTCCTCTCTCCTCATCAAACACCCAGAGTGCAGAGCACATGTCCTGGTGCCGACTCATCTCCACTGTGTATCTCCGAGACACACTTCTGCTTGGAAAATCCCAATTTTGTTCTTAGTTCCAATGGAAAAAGGAGCAAGAAAGAGAGTCAGAAAGGGTGAGGGAAAATAAATGAGCAAGCTAACACTCCATCTGTCACCAGGAATAAAGAAGGTGTTTCCAGGTAGCAGGAAAGGAAACCCAAAAGATCTGTATCTCTAGGATCCCTTGGCTTTGCCATTAAGAAGCAGAACATAAAGTTATTCAATGTTTCTTTAAGACTGAAAGACTAAAGGAAAACAGGATGGCTTAAAGTAAAAAGGAGTAATCGTATGACTGGAAACTATGAGTGCCCCTAGCCAAGCACCCAAAGGAACTGAGTAATGTTCATTAGTCAGTGACTTTATTGGTACTTGGGACTTTCAACTGCGGAGCAAGATTTAGACCGAAAAGATATTCTGAGACATGCTACTCTATTTATGTTTGGACAGAATTCAGCCTCACCCGGCATAATCTATTTCCGTGCTGATTTGAGCAAAACGAGCCCTCACTTTTTCCCTGGGCAGGGTAAGAGTGGGTCCCTTCTCGGAATCAGGGAGGGTGGAAATGCCACTTCTCAACCAGCTGTGTGAGGGCAGGGGCAGATGGTTGGAGATGAAGCGGTCCTTCTGCAAGGAACCTGAAGATATTTTCCAAAATATTTATTCCCAGAACAAAAATCCACTGTCCCAGACACTGTACAAACACAAGACAGTCCTCGAGATTAATTTGTTCACTATCAAAATGCTCAGTCCCACTGTGGCTTTTGCATAAGTTAGTACATAGCAGAGAGGTGCCGAGCACCTGAATTAACACTGGGCACCTCTGCAAAACAAAATCCAGGTCATACCTCAAAACTACTCGACTGCAAGAAATAAGCAGCACTAAAAGCTGCCTGTTCAGCAGCTTGGCAATTCTGCTCGTCACAGCAACGCTGGGCGAGATTCAGCTACAGAGTCACAGAATACGATGGGATTGGAAGGGACCTCTGGAGATCATCTAGTCCAACCCAAGCAGGTTGCAGAAGAACGTGTCCAGGAGGGGTTTGAATGTCTCCAGAGATAGAAACTCCACCACTTCTCTGGGCAGCTTCTTCCACAGCTCTGTCTCCCTCAAAGTGAACAAGTTCCTCCTCACATTTAGATGGAACTTCTTGTGTTCAAGTTTGAGACCATTCCCTCTTGTCCTGTCACTGGGCACCACTGAGAAAAGACTGGCCCCATCCTCCTGACACCCTCCCTTGACGTATTTATAGGCATTGATCAGATCCCCCCTCAGTCTTCTCTAGATTAAAAAGACCCAAGTCCCTCAGCCTTTCTTCATCACAGAGATGCTCCAGGCCCCTCAGCATCTCTGTAGCCTCTGCTGTACCCTCTCCAGCAGATCCCTGTCCTTCTGGAACTGGGGAGCCCAGAACTGGACCCAGTGCTCCAGAAGGGGCCTCCCCAAGGCAGGGCAGAGCAGAGGGGCAGGATGACCTCCCTCAACCTGCTGGTCACACTCTTCCTGATGCACCCCAGGGTGCCATTGGCCTTCTTGGCCACAATGGCTCATTGCTGGCTCATGGCCATCCTGTTGTCCACCAGGACTCCCAGGTCTTTTTCCTCAGAGCTGCTCTCCAGCATGTCAGCCCCAACCTGTTGTGGTGTAGGGGGTTATTCCTCCCCACTGGTAAGGTCCCATGTATGAAGGGACGGGGAGAGATGGGAAGCAGGACCAGTGAAGCCCAGCAGAGAAATTCCTCAGGCACTCAACAGCCCACACCACACAGCAGAGATGCACAAGGGAGTATTACCTCCTGTGCTCCATAAAAATGAGTTGTTGCGAATAGATGTGAAAGATTGGTCCTTTTCCTTACAGACAGAGAAGAGAAGGAGGAGGGAATAAGAAGTATTTCTTCTAAGTGCTACAATGGTTGCTCTGTGACACGAGACCTTCTGAATGCAATATTCATACACATACACTTCAAAGGGCACACTCAACTGAGGGACTGGTGTTGTGGTGACAAGAATTATACTGGTGCCACTCACAAATCAGAGGGGTGTTGTCCAGAAACCCTGGGGTTTGGATTACAAACCTAGAGTAGTTTAGGAAAACATCAGATCTTGAGAAATTTCTACTGCTGGGTATACTAAAACTCTTCTTTTTGAGGCCAAGAACTTACAACCACAAACTACTGACTCTTCATGTCCAATTGCTACACATTCTGAATTAATCTTCACCACAATCTTTTCACAACATGGCTCTAAATAACCAAATCACAGAAAAACAGCACTATAAGAGAGCTCAAGAGACTAGCAAATCCATTACCTCGATTCCCGACACAAATCAACTCTACCTATGGGACTATGGAAGAAGTCTCTTTAACTTGTAGTTAAGAGACCTCCAGAGATGGAGATTCCTCACCTCCTCACACAGTCCACATCCCAAATCACCTCTCCAATGCACTACAAGTAAGGAGGATGCATATTCAGTATACTTAGGACACAAAGAAAAGTTTAGGTCTGATTCACCACCGTGTTTCCCCCTTTCACTTGGTCTAAATCTAAGCCCATGGTTTCAGTAGTTCTACCTTAGCACACACTTAAATAATGACCAGTTCCAATGATTTTGCTCTCCAAGGTGAACCTGGCATAATGAGGAAGGGACACAGGGAGGAGAAGACCAACAGGGGGCAAAGGACGATGCGCAATGAGCCTGATCACTTGTTAAAGACCTTTTCCAGAGTGTAGAGGAATTAAAATTACTTTTTCCATTTGCTCACCGATGCTGTGTCAAGCCTGAGCTTACACACACATCCTGAGCATTTCATAAGTAGGCACTTTCCAGCCTTCTTATTTTCCCACCTCCGAAACAAGAGCCACCTGAATCCCAAGCAGATCCCAAAATCACCCTGAGTCAATACACAAATCTTGTTTCAGGTACCTTCTTTTTCATGTTATTTACCCAGAGAAAGTACCAGATGAGTCTTTTTCACAGGTGTTTCTTTTGGTAGTTCAACAGGTGGGTTGTTTTGGTTGTTTTTTTTTTTTTTTTTTAATTTTTCTTTGGATGACTCTGTTTTCCACATTGTTTATTTTAACTTACATTTTATTCATTTTCGTTCAGGTGCCAAGACAGCCAGACAGGTGCATTTCAGATATTGCCTTGCAGTTTAATGAAAGAACTATTACTTGAAAAACAGGGCACTGAAACGACCTTTTGGAAAATATTCACAAAACAAAGAATCTATCTTATTTCTGATATTTTTGAAGGCATAGAGGACATTTTGTTTTTAACGACAAGCAGATCAATCCCCTGCAGTCAAGTCTTCAGGCAGCTCAGCTGCCTGGGAGTGATTCAGGAGGGTCACTTCTGAGTCAGCTCGACAAGTCGGGTTGCTTTAGATCATCTTATAACCCCCAGGAAACCTGTGTTAGTAACACCACAGAATAAACCCAGAGCCCCCAAGGAACCCCAGGCATCCCAAACAGTGAAAAGAAAAATTCTTTCTTTGGCCATTTCTAGGCATTGTGAAAGGGAACCGCTGCAGAAAGGGAAGAACACGTTTCCCAGCAAAAAAGCCACCAGTGAGAGCAGAGTCTGACCCCGGGACTAGCACAGATCAGAACCAAACTGAGAGACATCGGAGGTGATGTCTCATTCCTACGAGTGAGAATCCAGCCCGGCTACACCACCAGGTGAGATACATGTGCAGCATCAGTGCGCCTCTGGGGAACCACAAACCATTTCAGGCTACAGATGAGAGAAGAAAAGAGAGAGGAGCATCAGGGCGACAGCGACTTCATCATGTGCTAGCGTTGAGATGGACCCAAAGGACTTCAGAAAAGGACACAAACACCCGTGCTGGCTACTCTGAAACACCCCAAGGACCTACGTGTGGCTCATGGGGCTGAGGAAGCCAAGAGAAGCTGCGTCCTGGTTCCGGAAACAAGCAACGTGCAAGAAGGACAGAAGCAAGAGACAGCAGTTAATGAGACCGAAGAGGGTTATCCCCTCTCCCCAAGGACCCACGGGTAAATACAGGTTTTCCTGCAAACGTATTGATGCTCTTGACTCTCAGGGTAATAGCTTTCCTTCCATTGTATTAAAATAGCTAACCAATTTGAAACATAAGTCAAATCTCCAAACACACACACACACACAAACACACACCAGGAAGACACCGACGTTTCAGAAAACAGGAGCTGGGGTCAGATGACACTTGGGCTCTTCTGAAAATTTCCTGCTGGAGCCTTTCACGCTGTAAAACTATCCTGAAATAATTTGAACATTCCAGGCGGAAAAGCCAGCTGCTTTCCTAGATCAGCCTGAGACCTGCTCTTGAGATCCTTTGCTTGTTCACCCAAAATAAGCACTTTCTTGGGAAGGAAGCTTTCAGTGCCTTCCTCCAGATCCAGAAAAAGCCCAGTTTGTGATCTCCATATGCCAATGGGAGGTTCCTCTGTTCGCACAAGGCTGGGTTTTATGAGCCCAAGAGCACTGCTGTGAAGGAGAACAAAACGGGGGCGAGAGACTGTAAATCGCCGGGAAAGAGACGTACTTTGTCCTCCCTGATGCTCTCAGCCCTGTACCCACGCTCCTTCAGTGTGGTACCAACATCAAGAGAAACTGTGCCTTGGGCAGCCTAATCTAAACCAGACTCTTGTGGGAGACAGCCGAGCACTGCCAGGAGGAGGGACCGGGCTCCCACCAGCTCCCCTCCTTCACGCCGTACTGCAAAAAGCAAGAACCTCAGCCATTTGATGCCAAAATTCATATTCTCTCCTCGCACCCTCCACCTTGCTGTTCTCTGAGGAGGCAGTGGTCAGCTATCCTCTCTGAGTTACGCTGTTGCACATGGCAGCAGCCAAGAAACAGTTTTCCCTTTGCAAAAAGAAATCGCTCCACCGTAATGTAGTAATTTTACTCCCCAGTAATTAAAAAGCTTAAGCTCCAACTCACACTTCCAAGTATTTGCTCAGAAGGGAGGAAAACTAACAAAAACATTCATAGCCATCACCAGAACCACCCCTGTGAAAGGCCTAATTCCCTATATTGCTTTAATTAAACGCAGTCTCCCAGCCTAGAAACCTTTAAGAGGAATAAAGTCAATCTATAGGCTTATGAAAATAAAACAGGAGGAGGGAAACAAACACAAAAATCCTGCCAGTTTTAGGGCTTACCAGTGGATTACAACATCTGGGCTCTCTTTTCAAGGGAAGGTGAACCAGGGAATGGACAGTATGGAGAGGACACAACCACCTCTCGGAGCGAGCATCGTGCATGGGGAGCTGGCGGTGGGAGAAGAGGAGCAGAAAGCCGCAGAGACAGGCAACACCCTCGCTCACACGTTTTTGTCTTCAGGGCTGCCTGGAGGAACACTCCTATCTGCTGACACAGCAGAACAAAGGATCTGGTTTAATTGCAAAAAAAAAAAAACCAAAACCAAAAACCAAAAAAAAAGGAGGAGCAGACCCCGGGGGAGAAAATCCTCACAGATGATGTGTATAGCTGACCTCCAGTGAAACAGAGAAGAACGTGGTGAGGAATAATCTAATCCGTAAGAGCAAAGTATTTATCATTTATTACAGCAAGAGACCACCCTGCTCCAGAGGACATCTGCAAACAGATGTGAGCACGGAGGCTTTAAGCATGGAAACGAAGGCACCAGTCAGGCATGGGTAATTACAGAAGGACTTTAGGTAATTACAGAAGGACTGCAGTATTTGAGTGCTACACAATGTTTTATGGATTTACTCTTTTAACGCCATGGGGAGATAGGACAATTCTAGTCTGCCTCTCTTTTTCCCCAATAAAAGAAATGCAGAGTCTGGGGGTAGACTTGGCCCATCTATACTCCACCAGAGTCCCCACATCTTCTGTTTCCTATTTGTAAAGCACCTCTGACAGCAGGCAGGACCAGGGACGAGTCTCGGGCAGAAGTAAGGACTAAACACGGGTTTAATTGATGACTCCCAAGTTCTCACCCTATAGTTGGGGGACAGAGAGTGACTGAAACCAAGCCCCCTCCAGCCCTCCTCACTGGCTCCCACCTGCCTAGGGTAAGCCCACACATGGTGATGGGTGGGTGCAGGACATCATCTATCTCTGGGGCTTCACAGGAGCAGTACGGACACATGCTCAGCACGCGTGCCCAGAATGAACCAAACTCCGTTGTTTTTCCACTTGGGCCAGAGAAAATTAAAACCTTGTGAGAGTCACTTTGTCTTAGAAAGAAAGCAAATTTACTTTGCTCAACCTTATTACATCTTAGCCTTCTTATCAGTTTGATTTCATTCTTAAGCTGTTTTAAACCCTAGTGTCATATAATCTGGCAGCTACAGCGATGGGCTTTATACAGAAAAAACATAGGGAAAGGGTTTTCAAAAGCACTCAGACCCACTGCTCCTGCTGAAGTCAACAGTAAATCCAACGATACCACCGGGAGCAGGGGTCAAGGCTGAGTAGACTTGACACTACAGAAACTTAGGGGTGGGATTTTCCATCTCTTCAAAAACGATCGCTAATAACAAAGTATATTAAAAATAAAGAGCTAAGTTGTGACCCTGAAAATATTTACATATGTGCCTAGCTCACAGCTTGTAAGTAATTATGGGGGGCCTGATTTCTTTCACTTTCTCTAATGTAAGCCAGGAATAAGGGTCCAGATGCGTGTGGAAAACCTTGGCTCATGAGGAGGGTCAGATACAGTGATTTTGGTGGAATTACTCATGCTCGGCAGAGCTTACAAGCACAGGCATGTACACAGCAAGACTCCTTAGAAACACCAGGATCTTGCTAAACCCACAGCCACACTCACATGGAAATACACCAAATGAGAAACGGGACTTTTCCGGCTGTGATGGTGCTGGATATTTACAGAAGCCACATTAAAATCCACTCAGTTCTGATCGACTGTAGTAAAACTTGGATCAGAAAACAAGGGCTAGTGAAGCAAAACTTGTGTGTGGGGGGGTGTTTTATTATTTGTGCAGATCTGACACTGTGATGTGAATTAACCCAACTTCAAAGGATGAAACATCATCATTACAAAGCATTGCATTGAGTATAACCATTTCCAGGCTATTGTGCAAACCCAACTGAAATAGTATTACGGGTACAGGATTATTCTAGTTCCCTATTAATCCCAAAAGGAAGAGGGACGTGACTTATTTTCTCATCCTGACAAATCATCTCAAGACACTGCTGAATCAGACACACTTGCAGCTTAAGAGGAAACAAGTAAAAATGTTCAGCTTTTCTTACTACTTTTGAGGATTCATTAACAAGAATGTAAAACTAAACCCCATTTAAATCCCCTCATTGTTCACGATCTAAATCCTTAGCTTGTGTAGTTACTCTGGACTGGAGAAAGAAAGGAGCTAGAGAAGGTCACCTCCCCAGCTATTTGTTTCCAGGCAGTTTTACTCCCCGGTTCCTGCACAATACAACAGTCTTCACTGCAAACATTTCAGGGGAAATGCTTTCCTTGCATAAAGGCTGCAACTGTTCCCACTGCACTGAAGCCATAAAACTATTGCAATTGAACCAAAACTTGATAACAGCTTAATGGCATAAAGCAATATTTGGACTAAACTGAACCTGATCATATCACTCTAAAGTTCTTTTCCAAGTTAAAAGGCTTTTATTTATAGTTTTTACTTATACCCAAGAGACTTTGACATATTTTAACTAACCTGCCTTCCTTGTCTTCTTAACCTTGGTTCCTTTCCAAGAAAAAAGATGTCATCTGAGCACAGATGGGGTTTGATTTTCAGCAGCAGAATTAACCCACAACACAAATCCCTTGTGTTTATTCACTGAGTGATGGTGCGTGTCGCGGGGAATGAACTTTCCTTGATGAAAGGGGTGGAGGGGAACAGGCTGGAGGCACCTCCATTACCACTAGCAGGAAACAGATCTCTGAATCCCACCTATTCCACCTCTTCTGGTTTCATAGACACCGCCAGGAGACCAGAATGCACTGAGACCTACCAGTGGATCAATGTCACTGTTACTGGACCTCACCAAATCTCCTTACATACAGGTCACCCCGTGTTGACACAACCGTCGCAGAGTGCCCTACTGCAGAAACATGGCTTAGATGGTGCAATCCTGGCTACAAACACAGACTAATTGGACCTCAGGCAAAGCAGACACAGCTTTCCCTCCACCCGCTGAATACACATGGGAGGAACTTCGGAACTGCCCCGGCGGTCAAGATACCGTGGCAAATGTACACAGCGTCTGCATGGACTGCACCAGCCACCCTGGCCAAGGAGAGCTACTGAAAGGACAACTGAGAAGCATTTATAGACCAGAGAGCATCAATTCACCCTTGCTTTGACAGGGCTGGAAAAAATAACATTTTTGTCCAGGTTGAGGGAAAGAAATTGAATACCAGGAGTATATCAGGTTGAACAATGCCATGATTGAAAAGAAAATCTTTTCCTCGTCTCTTGAAGGTCTTTTTTCGACGTATCTGAGAGTCTTTTTCAATCAGGTCTAGCAAATGCCTCCTCTGCACACAATATGACTCGTGTTTGCTCTAGACCCAGCTGGCAGTGGGCATGTGGCGTGGTGGTGGCATCACACGAGATGCTGCAGTCCCCAGATCCTGGAAACCTCATCTGCCTGCAGCAGCACTACCCTGAAAGCTTCATGCCTTCATTTTCCTAAACCCTTTCCCGAGGAGCAAGGATATACCTTACTAGCAGGGGTACCTCATTAGCTTGGCTTTGTTAGAGCAAGACCTCTTCAGTAGGAAGAGAGGCCCGGGAAGGTAGTTCAAGCAAGCTCTTTGTGGTCCAGCAGCACAACCCTGGCTGTGGGGTCAAGCAGGGCAGTATCACACTTCAGCACAGCAGCTTTTGCTTGGCACAGAACACGCTCCTTCCAGCTGTGGGCAGCCCACTAGTGGCTCCTCAGTCTCCTGTCACCACGTACCAGAGCCAGCAGCAAGCAACCCCTTCTTCTTCCAGCTCCTGGGAGAAAGGGGGTGGCCAGGACATTGTGCAAAAGTAAATATTTACGTAGCCGGGGCCTTCCTTCCCCTGCCCTTATATTCTCCCCCTTCTTAAAATGTCACAGATCAGCTGTTTTCATAATTGTGCAGGAAATGGGTTCCCTGCTGCCTGGCAGCTTAACACCCGTGTGTGCTGAGTCTACTGTGGCTACACCGCTCATCTCTGCCGCTGGCCCCTGCATCCACCTGGGATCTTCAGTGCATGGATTTGGCCAGAGGGGAGATGTGACAGTCAGGGACACGGAGCTGCATGACTATGGTAGTCCTTCTCATAGCTGCAGCTTAGAGGAACCCCTATCCCCTGGTCCACGGGTCATACCAGGATCCCGGGAGGCCCGACACTCTGTTTATGCCGCTTCAGAGCAAACATCCAAACCAGACTAACACGGCTTCCTGCCTGCACGCAGCGCCGAGCGCACTCAGGAAATTCAGGCATATTTCAAGCTTGCGACTTTTTCTTTGTTCTTCAGACAAAGCCTCATTCGCTGCAGAGGTTGCTAAAAGGATTATTATCTATAGGAGACTTCTCTTCCCAAGAGGAAATCTGCTAAACACACAATTCTGCATTTGCTCTGTTCTGTAGGAGCCAGGATTAAGATGGGAATGTTTTCCCTTCTGCTCTCTGCATCTGATGATTTAAATAGACCGGTGGTGATGACACTGCCTAGTGGGAATACGCAGAAATGCCTTTACCCTGTTCTCCAATCTGATGGTTTTACTACTTGCCTGAGAGGGTACCAAGCTATCCTGTGTTTGGTGGGAAGAGCTGGATAAATTGTTGGAACAATTTGGTGGGAATCACATCTAGCAGTGCACTCAGTGCAAAAGTGAAGTCTGCCCACCAGTCCCAACACCTCCAGTAAACCCCCAGCAAGGGCCAACGCAGATTGCAAATGTTTTGCTTATTCTGGGTCAGCCCCATGCTGTTCAGAGCCCTGAACAGGAGAAAGAACCTGCCAGTCTGAACTTGCCGATACTTAGGATGCAAAAGCGGAAGGAATGTCATTTTCTGCTCTTCATTTAGAGGTGGCAAAACCCTGATAGAAAATGACATGGTGAAAGTGCTTAACTTCAGACCCAAGGAAATTTGAGAGCAAACATTAATTACCTCCACCCTGAGTACAAGCCTGGGGCCTGTATTAGCACCTCTCTGGATGGGAGAAGCTCAAGAGGATTGAATTTCCCACTTCTAGGACTTGCTTTCTTTTCCTCCTTTACCTACCATTGGTTTCCTCTTTTTAATTCCCACGTTATCTCCCTCTCTCCCCTCAGCTTTCCCATTAAACAGGACTATGACTCTAAAAAAAAAATAAAAATACAGGGGAGCAGACACTGTCGTGGGTTATTTCATTATAGTGGAAATAGATTCAGTTTGGCAAATCCCAGGCCGCAGTATCCCCTCTCTCTGCTCCTGGAGTCTAAAAATCCTCTTATGAGTAAGGACAAACGTGTTCATGAGAGCCTGAAAATAGCTGCATTGTGGAGTAGGAAGGTCTGCAAACACACCACACTTAAGAACATCAGCACCCAAAGAGCTTAACAGATAGAGAAAATAAGGTAGGAGAAATCACAAATCACGCGATCAAGCAGCAAATTCCCAGGTTCATTGTTTCTAACCCACAGGAAAAAAATAATCACAACCTATTTTAAGCATGTGAGCTTATAAATAAATCAGTTAGCCCAGCCAAAAGGCAAAGTGAGCTGAAAACAGATTCAGAGGGCCAGGCTATTACTTAGCTGTGAATCTCAGCTGGGCTCTGCTCTCCTCTAACGCTCAGGCAGCTTAAACCTGAATATGACCAACGACAAGATCAGGCAGAGAAACAACATCCAGAGGGAATATCTAGAGCCCGTGGGGCTGCAAAGCCATCCCAGTCCCTGGCAAGCTTGACTCCTGTATTAAAAAGCACTTTCATTATATGGCCCATTTGTTGATGGATTGTGGGAAAAAGTATATTTCAACCCAGAGATGAAGACAAGCAAACCCTTATATAAAGCCACCCTCTCCCCAGCCTGTGGGTTGAATGCAGAATGCTCTCAGACTTGCTACATACCACCCACTTTAGATTACAGACTTGCAAAGTTATTTTTAAAAAGTAATTATAGTCGTAGAGGGCACACTCATCTGGAACGGCTGCCTGAGGAAACGACGAGCCCAATGCAGCTCAAACTGCTTTTCAAGTCTATAATCGTGTTTATTTATTGCCTTTAAAAACAAGAATCAAAATCCAACTAATTTCTGAGTAAAAATGTCTGTATATTTCCCCAAGGAGTCCAGGCAGCTATACTGCACTGAAAACCTGCCCTGACCATTTCAGTCTAGCATCCAGCACTGAACAAAAAATAAATAAACCCTATTAAGTGCTGGCTTCCAGCAAACCCAATCAAAACCCCTTTCCATTCTTTGTTTTCCCTTGAAACTGTGGCTTGATCATCACAAAACTCTCACCAGGAGACTCAAATGGTCTAATGAGTCTCACGTCATGTTCTGCATATGCTGATATCTGCCCAGAGGTGGTTTCTGGTTGAGAAAAATCACAGCTCTTAACCTGTGGGAGAGGAGCAGGTACAAGCCCCAGAAAAATATCCTGTAGGTTTTTCCTATTTCAGCCCCTCGTTTCAGCTGCCAGTTGGTGGGTTTGGGGTATGTATGCTGAGAAAGGATGCAGAAGAGACTGAAAGAGAGGGAGGAGGCCCGGGTACTCGGGCAGATGCCGTCATCCTTCTCCCTTTTTCTTCCTTTTGTAATAAAATCAGGCCTTCGGCTCAGGCTCTATTAATGCCCAAAGACCTCCAGAAGGCCTGATGCTGCCTGTGAAACAGGATTAGCATGCAAATCCAAAGGCCCCCCTGCACTCTGTTACGTGGGGCTTGTCACAGCCCCTTCCTCGGCGGCAGCTCTAACAGTCAGCAGTCGCTGGCTGCTGCCTTTTCCGCAGCTTCTTCAATAGGAAGCAGCCTGAGGGCATCCTATGACCTCACACTGGACGACTCCATCTTTCAATCAGAA
This sequence comes from Nycticryphes semicollaris, assembly GCA_013400055.1. Taxonomy (NCBI): domain Eukaryota; kingdom Metazoa; phylum Chordata; class Aves; order Charadriiformes; family Rostratulidae; genus Nycticryphes; species Nycticryphes semicollaris. The sequence continues at coordinate 176,287 of VXBJ01004037.1, read as the reverse complement.
AAGACTTAAAGCCTAAAAATATCTCCATGGAGCCTGAAGAAAATAATATGCCTGCCTGCCCCCCTCAAAATCATCAATCCTCCTGCCGCCTACCCGAGGAAAAGCTGCTTCCTCCCGGCAGCCCTTGCTTTCCCTTCAAGCCCTGAGCCGACAGGAAATCCATTCTCTTCTTGTGAGAGACAGGAGATGGATTTTCCGCAATAACTCTCCTAGCAAGGCAGAAAATAGAAAGAAACAATAGAAACTGCTTTCTCAAACAATGGGAGCTCCTGAAGAGCGGCTCACCAGAAGCTCAGCATCACCCAAGTCCTAACTAAGCTGGAGTGGAAACAAGCCAAGGACCTGTTAGCTGTCTTGCTAACACACTGCCCTGGCTCAAATATACATTCATTTTAAACCTGGAGTCACTCTCCCTTTTCAAAGAACAGGGAGGAAAACTGAAAATACGTATATTAAAAGGAAATTATATTGCATTACAGAGCAGTCCCCAAAAAGCTCTCCATAGCTGCTCAAGCCGCCAGCATCCCATGCCTCAGAGCCATGGGTCACCTCCCCCACCCCCTGGCAGCTCCTCTGAGGTGGGGACAAGGGACTGAGATGCCAATTTACTGCAGGTGAGTGGAAGGGAGTGGGGGGCAGAGCCCCTCTTTCTCTATCTGAGAATAGATATGCTCATATCAGGAAAGCACAGCAGCGCATCTGGGTTATTTGTATTATACTGATAAGGCTCCGCAAACCAGACATCGGAGACTCTTCTCTCTGGGTGTACGTGTGCCTATCATCACACCTGCATATTAAAGGAACACCATTTAGGATAACTTCAGTCCTATTTCAATCCAAGAAGTATGATAGAACGACTGTGTAAAGAGAATTTATCTGATCTCTCCTTTATTTTTCTTTTTTTTTAATCTTTAAGCTACTTTTTGAGTGGTTCCGAACTGCTGCAACACTGTTCATTTCCACATAGGTCAGGAATTCAAAATTACTCCAAAGAAAAGTTAAAGTCACTTACAAACACCTTGTTGCCCTGGCTCAGAGCACTGCAGGAAAGGACAAGTCTGAAAACAAGTCTGAAATGAAATATGCTTTTGCACATAAAATGCAGCTAAGGATTGGGACAGGGAATTTCTTTCCCTTTAAATGCCCAGCTAGCAACCACCTCTCCAAAGGAGATAAAAGCCTACACTAAGGATATCTCTGAGATTTCTAAGGGTCCCCCTTGGCCAGCATGCTCCTTACAGTCCCTGTGCCCTCTGCTGCCCAAAGGTGGCAGAAGAAATGTCGAAAACGCCTGATGTGCACCGACCACCACTGAAATGCAGCACCTTGGACAAAACTGCACATGGCCACAGCCTAGTTTTGCTGATCCTGGTCTCCCTTTACAGAGGTGGAACACGAACCACTGGATCCGAAGGTGCCGGTTGTTAGGATCAGCCCGTCATCTCTGCTTCAGCACAAGAAATCTCTGGACAAAAGGACCCAAGATCTCTGAACGAAAGGCTGCTTCTCCTTCAGCCCAGAGCAAAACAAAAGGAGCAAAGTTGGAATATACACCACTGAGAGGAAAAATAGCCACTCTCATCACCACAGACAAAGTCCTGCTGTCACAAACCTGCTCGAGCCTTTCTCACCAGCTTCCTCTTCCCCAAAAACAGTGCTGGAAAAGGCAGAGAGTGGGGGAGGGAAAAACCCGACCCAACACACCAAACCGAAAAATACAAAGCAGACATATCCACCTGGGATGCAGTTCATCGGCAGGAGGTCTCCTTCCCCGCTGCAGCCCACGAGCCGCAGAAACGGAGGCGCAGAACGTCCCGGCCGGCGCAGGCGAGAGGTTATTCCCCGTTCTCCTGCATTGTGCAAAATGGGGAGGCTCCCGCCAGCACTCCCCGCCTGCCGGCACCCCTCGCCAGCCCCAGGTATCTGGGCGGTGCTGGGATGGCCTCCCGCGCCCTCCTGACTCACTCCTGGGACCCGGCTCAGCTGGGGCTCGCACCTCCGGCTCCCTCTTTGCTGGGGCAACAGCCCCCAGCAAACATGGGGCCAGGGGAGGAGGAGAGGTTGGGGCTTCTCCGGGGAACCAGGAGCCTTGCCTAGAGATTAATTAGGCATTAACGCCCCGCTCCCCACCCGTCATCGTTGGCGCGAGCCACGCGCCACAGCTGGGGAGAAAAAATTTCGGGCCAAACCTGCACCACCATCTTTGCTGCATGTCCTTAAAATGCCTCAGCTGGCACAGTGCCACCGCTCCTCCAGGCCAAAGGAGGAGAAAGTCCCAGAGACCCCTTAGAGATGGTGCCCGGGAGTTTATCTCCTCAAGGGCAAAGCAGGTTCATCAGGGCACAGCAGGGCCAGACAACAGCTAGTGACATCTCATCCACCATGCCACCATCCCTCCCGGTGCCGCAAGACACAACCACCAAGCTCCACTGGCAGCAGGCACCTGGAAAGGGCTGGTTACCTCTTCCTCAGTCAAATCAAGGGAGGAAGAAAATCCAAGTGGGAAAGAAAGGAAGAGAGAAAATGTCTGCACTGGAGGCAGGGACCGAGGCCAGGCCAGGGTGCTGCTTCTGCAGCTGCATGACCGAGCTGGAAGGGCTGCCTGTACCAACCTCCCAGTTCCCCTGGGGTAGCACCCAGCTTCCCAAAGGCAAGGAAAACCAGGCACATAAAGTAGGATGTCTCCCTCTCCAGGCAGCATGGAAGCTGAAGAGCAGACACTCCACATGGATCTTCCCCTTCCAGCACGGCCTATGCAAAAATCTCCCAAGCTGAAACCTGGGGCAGAAAGTGCAAGCTTTCATCAAAAGTGCAAAGCTGCCATCATCAATGCCCAGCCTTCCGTGCCACAGAACGCCCAAGCTTCTCTCCATGGCAGGGATCTGCAGCCCAGTAGCCAGCATGGTGGGATGACTCCACGCTGTGCAGTGTGTTTTCCCCAAGGCCGTGCTTTGGAAGACACAGTGGAGCAAAAGGAGCTGACGTCCCTCCAACTCCAGCTTTGTCTCCACATGGCTCTTCCACTAGGTGCCAAGAGAAACGAAAAACAATGCAAGCCCTGGAGTCTTGGGTCAACCACTGCAAAGCTGTCAGTCCCAGGGTTGCATCACCCCATCTCTTTCATTTGTATTTGCCACTGCGTTCTCCAGAAGGACAGCAGACCATTCTTCTCCTTCCAGCTGAAGTTCCTTTACTAATTAACTTAAGGGCCCTGAAATAAAGGATCCCAGATCCATAACCTCCTCTCTCTGCTGACGCAGATATAAAAGTAGCAAAGCTTTGAGATCACAATCCAAAGATTGCTCTTTAGGTATGGAGTGGTGGAAGGGATGGAGAAATCAGTGCACTGCAAATGGGCCCAACCAACAGTCCCACTGGTACAGCCAAACAGCCTTTTTCCTCTCGGTTTCCTTACAGTGACAACCGTATTTGGTCTAGAGAGGAGTCTTGCAGCAAATTTTATTCTCACTCTTCCACAATCTCCCTCCTCCTTCTCAAACAAAAATTTCATCCCACCAACTAAAAAAACACTCTCTGGCCACCCCACAAACAGGTTTTCTTACACAGTTTTCTTTTGCCTCACCTCCCCAGTACAGACTTTTCCAACAGTGGCAAGGGAAATCAGAGAGACAAAAGGTAAAACTCAAGGGAAAAAAGATAAAACGGGGAAAGGGAATGAAAAAATAGTTTTGCCCTCTTGGTATGGTAAAAAAAGCCAAACCTCACAGAAAAATTGAAGGCAGGGGAGTGAATCTTGAAAAGTGAACGAGAACTACAAAGTAATCCACAGGACATCTTTTACAGGACTACATGACACTGCTTATTACTTCCTTACTCCTCCTCATGGCACTGAAAGCTGCAGAGTCCTTTCTCACGTTAGAGGGGAGTGAGGGAAAGGTACATATGAAGTAAAAAATGGATAAAATAAGATAAAGTTGTCCAGAAGAAAGAAAAACTGCACTTTTCTGCTGTTGAATCCAATACGGTCTTTCCTTGGATGGTGAGGAACTGAACTATTGTTACACTTTCCTTGGCTTTTAGAGGTAAAAGGCTTCCAGCACAGTTAAATGCTAGAGCTTGATTGCCCCAGCATGGAGGCACCTTCCCAGTAATTTGCAACCATATAACCACTCCAAACCAGCACAAGGAAGGGTATCATCTGTGCCATAAAGCAAAAATCACAGCCAACACACAGCAGGTCAGCAAAGCAGCAGCCATCTGCACCTGAGGGGGCATGAAACCTGCAGCCAAACACTTTCTAGCACCCAGGGAATCTGCAATCCATGCAGACAGGGAGAGAGAGAGAGAGAAGAGAGAGGGATGCACAGCCGGGAGCTGAGCAGGGCAGTGGGATGCTTTTTGCTTTCCTCATAAATCAGGATTGCACAACACCATCTCTGCTTTGTGCAGGGTAAACTGAGATCTAGCACAACTGTGCCCAAGCAGCAGGACCCGGGCTGTCCAGTCTCTTGCTCCTGGCCATACATAGCTAACCCATGCTCCTGACCCTACTGGGGCAGACCCTAACCCTCTCCTTCTGGGAAGGAGATGGGGGAGCTTGCTGTCACCCGATGAGACCCTCTGCATGCCCTGTCTGCCATCCAGACGATCACAGATCGACCAGGAAGGTGTCCCAGCAGCCATCTGTTTCTTGGTTTAGACATCTTCCCTTCTCCCTCTCCGGGCCAGACACAGTTCCAGAGTTCTGCATCCCTCAAACCCAGCTATGGCTGCTAAACAGTCAGGGTGAAGGAAGAAATCACACTCCTCCTCCTTCAGGACCCACAACAGGCCACCCATCTGGCCTGGCTGGCTCTTTGGTCTAACTTGGAGGAGGGGACCAGGCTTTTTTCAGTGGTACCAGTGACAGGACAAGAGGGAACAGGTACAAACTCGAACAGAAGAAGTTCCACCTAAACATGAGGAGGAACTTCTTCCCTGTGAGGGTGGCAGAGCCCTGGCAGAGGCTGCCCAGAGAGGTGGTGGAGTCTCCATCTCTGGAGACATGCAAACCCTGCCTGGACACGTTCCTGTGGGACCTGCTCTGGGTGGCCCTGCTTTGGCAGGAGGTTGGACTGGATGATCTCCGGAGATCACTTCCAACCCCACAGCATTCTGTGATTCTGTAACTTGCTGTGGCCATCCCTCAGTTCTTTCCATCCAGCCCTTTGCTGCAGCAGGAAATTTAGGTGCGACCTCCCTGTACTTCTGCCTGTGGAGCAATGCCTGCTGGGGCTGCTGCTGAGACTCCACCACACTACGGGTGACCTGCCGACCAGTCCCATACACATCCTGTGCCACCTGCGAAAGTGGCTCCTCAATTCCCATGCTCAGATCATGCCTTTATTCCAGGAGAGCACCACAGCTTTGCCAATAAGCAAGACTCACAGGCTGGCACGCATTGACTTTCTAAACCAGCCCTGATGGGGAGGAAGTCACACAGGCCTGCAGGAGGCACAGGCAAACCCCAGGCACTCAGAACACAGCCGACAGAGTCACTTCAGTTTGGCTGAATCAGGCCCATAATAAGCAAGTGAGATCACAACATCTTCATAAAAAGTAGGATTTAAGTACAAACATCTGCCTTGCTGTTTTCTAATTAAGACAGTTTATAGCTAGGTATTCGTTTCAGTAATCCACTGCTCCGGCTGTAGAGATGCCATGCGTATTCTAATTACGGCAGCTAGTTTATTTAACAGAGTTTGACATTGTTTGACATTTAGCTGAGTCACCTTGTTCCCGGGTAAAGCAACAAAGGCTTTTCAGCAGTTCAACAAGAAAGAGGCAGAGATTCGGTATCAAAAGTAGAAGGTCTATCACAGAAATTTTAAATTAAGTACAGCTGAGGTCTATTCTGTTCCAGCAGCTTCTCTCTTTGGGACACTAAGTCAACCCAAATGTTTTCCAGATAGAACTCTTCCTTCCCTTTAAGAACACGCAGCAGTACCATCTCCCTCATGTTCTTGGAGTGTGGGCAGGATAGAGAGTGTTGTAATGGGCATATGGGACACATCTCATCCACCACAAATGTCACCCACTCATATATTGGGACATTCATCCCTAAGAATTGCACACAAGCTGAGCATCAGTCACCTGAATTCAGCCAACATTTTTCTAGGCCAAAGTAAAAGAAACGGGCCATTGAGGGTCAATACAGGAGGAACAACTGTTACCTGCAGACAGAGACCCTACAGCACCTCGCCCAAAGCCATTTGCACTCCTGTACAGTGCTCTTCAAGGATCTCAAAATGCTCTCCAGCAAGAAAGGCAGGGCAGCAGTATTCATCCTCATCGTACAGAGATTTCATAAAGTGACTTTATGAAGTCAGACTGAGGGAGCTGGGGTTGTTCAGCCTGCAGAAGGTTCTGGGGAGGCCTTAGAGCAGCCTTCCAGTATCTGAAGGGAGCCTACAGAGAGCTGGACTCTTTGTCAGGAAGTGAAGTGACAGGACAAGGGGTAACAGATTTAAATTGAAAGAGGGAAGATTTAGATGAGATACCAGAAAGAAATTCTTTGCTGTGAGGGTGGTGAGACCCTGGAAGAGGTTGCCCAGAGAAGTTGTAGCTGCCCCATCCCCAGAGGGGTTCAAGGCCAGGCTGGATGGGGCTTGGAGCAACCTGGTCTGGTGGGAGGTGTCCTTGCCCAGGGCAGGGGGTTGGAATTGGATGAACTTTAAGGTCCCTTCCAACTCTAACCATTCTGTGATTCTATGACTTGCCTATGAGTTTGTTGGTGGCACAGCTGGAGAGAAAGCCCATGCTGGGACTCCTCTCATCATCCCAGGTTGGAAATGGAGGGTGACACCACCTCCCCCTGGCTGCAGAGGCTCTGGATGCAGCACAGAGCGCCAAAGAGAGCAAACCCTCTGATCCTGGGGAAGCCAGGCTGCCCTTCCACCCTGCTGCAGTTCCGATGCTTGCGTCACGTATTTGCGCTGCTGGTTTCCAAGTCCCAGCTTCCCCACTAGCGCTGGAGCTGTGCTCACCACACATCTGGAGCAGCTGCTCTGCCTGTAAACTGTGTTGGGGACCGCAGCACGCTCCTGGAGAGGACTAAGCCCTCTCATCCCAGCTTCTTTTTACAGACCTTTGGGGAAGAGCTAGAATCTCCTTTTTATAGTTCAAGAGAGAACAGACCTTTTAACAGGCTGAAAATACTCCATTTATTCTGGCAGGCAGTGCAGGGAGCGAAACTTCAAACTAAGAGCCAGAACCGTGCAGTCAGACAATAGGAAGCTGGCTGCAGCGTGCGTTTCCAAGAGCACGCTGTGGTCTGGCTCATGTCCCCTGTGCCATCCCTGCAGTCGTTGCTGGAAGAAGCTGCGTGGAAATGTGTGCCGTTACCCTGAGTAGAGGATACTTACCATGTTCAGGCCCTCCCTGAGAGCTGTCAGAGGGACAGTGGCTCAGGCCAAAGAGATAAGTAAATATCTTTTTAGCCAGCAATGCAGAAATCCCTGTTTGCTTTTCTTTCAGTTTCCTCTATATCCCAGAGGCAACTTGAATTATTCATTCCTTATTGGGAGTTGGACTAGCTGATCTCTAGAGGTCCCTTCCAACTCTGACAATTCTGTGATTGTACAGTAACAGTGTCCGCAGAGCCACGGCATCCAGAAACAAAGACAACAGTGTCTCTGGTCCCCAGTGGCCTCCCAGCTGGCAGCCCAAGCTCAGGCTCTCTGGTTGCACCCCACAGGCACAGTCCCCCAGAAGCCATTGAATCCCTTTGCACGGCAGGGCACGAGCCATCCTGAACCTGAGCAGCTGAGGCAAGATCCCCCGGGAGCCCTAAACGCCCTGCCAGTTATTTTAGGAGGGATTGGAGGTCTGGTATCACAAGGCTGGATGTACGAGCTCCCAGGGAAAAGGCATTTGTAAGAGTGGCCACAAAAAGTACTAGAGACGGTAGTTTGAGAAGTGCAGTCCCCACCTGCTCTCACCCATCTTAGTCAGGGCTTTCCACACAGCATTACCTGGTAGAAAAGGGATGATTCTTTGCTTGGGGTCTTTCTGGCCTCCTTCTATAGGGAACTTGTCCAGAAGCTGCATCTGCAAAGGAAAGAGAACAGACATCTTAGGGGGGAAAACATGGACTGGCTGCAGAGGGACCAAGGGATCTCTTGGTCTGTGTGTGGTTTAGAAGAGGATTAGCAAAGCAAAGCAACTGCAGGAATTTCTCTGCAATACATAAATACATTTCTCTGCTGTACATAAAAAGGTAACAATGCAGTTCACTCCAAGAAAGGGAGGGCAAGTTTCTGGCAGCGCAGAGGAGCTGGGACAGGGCCCAGGCAGACATCTGAGCCTGGCCTTGCCGCCGTTCTAAAATTAGGCTCTCGTTCTTCGTTACAAAACGCACGCCTTGTGCCTAATCCACCGCCTGCCCGCACTGGTGGAGACACGGTTTTTACCTGTCCCTGCAACAGACCACCCGCCTGGCTGAAAATGCTGTCCAAGCAACCGGATTAAAGCCTACTTAATAAAAACAGCCGCTCTGCCTTCTTTGCTGGCAAGACACTGCCACTGCCCTGCTGCTGGAGGAGCACTCCTGCTTTCCCAGGCAGAGAGAGGAGAGTTTGGGGGCAATATCCTGCACTAGAGCCCCTACATGGAGGACAGCAGCAAAAGGCAACAGGGAGAGAGGCCTTTCAAACCACAGGCCCTGAGGCCTCTGAGGAAGGCAAGGAAGGAAACCAAGTGGTCCTGTTACTGGACCTTGGCAGGACACCTATCTCCTCACCTGAGCTGCATCTACAGCTCAATGCAAATACCTAAAGTGGCAGCAAAAGCTGTAGGAGTGGCGGGGGCTCATCAATCAGCATTTAATCTCAGCAACGCTACATGTCCAACAATGAGGGTGGGTGAGTTAACAGCCCGTTTGCTACCTCAACAGATTTCCTTTAAAAAATATTTTTTTGCTAACATGGGGAAAAAACAGCCAGATTGTTTTGGGTTTGGTTTTTGCTTTTTTGGTTTTGGTTTTTTGTTTTTTTTTTACTGTTTTGTTTCAAGCACACAGAATCCTTCTCCTTCTTCCACCCCACACAACATCTCCAGCACTTTCACCGTATGCTACAGCAAACCAAAGATCAAGAGGAAACTCGGGAGTGGAAGGAACATCTGTGCGGGAGAAAAAGTTAAAAGATCCCACATGTTTCCCCATCAGGGAGTCAGCTTGGTAAATAAATAGACCATAGCTTTGCAGATTGTTAGCTAACTCACTTTTCTGCCTACGGAGACATGGCTTTTATTGAAAATGGTAAATTTTATTTTCTTGTAGGTAGAGCTCTGGGTGTCTGAGGTCAGGCACGGGCAGGCAGGAGTTCTGTTCAAAGAAAAAAAAAAAACCAAAAAGAAAAAGGGGGAGGGAATCCCCACTGACTGACTTGAAGTTTCCCTGTTGCTACACTTTTAGCCAGGAAGGCGATCTCACTTTACTACACGGTGACTGATTCAAGCTGGAACCGATACAGTCAAATTCCCATGGTTATTCTTGGAGTTAGATTAGCTTGGCTAATACAAGCCTTTTTAACCACATCAAGAGAGTCACAACATGTATAACTCAGTGCTATTTATCCAAAGGGTGGGTATCAGCAAAACAGATACAATAACTGCAGCTGGAAGACTTTTGCTAAACTTTCCTAGACTTCACTTTCCGCTCCAACTCCTGCTTCTGCTGGGAGGGTCTGGATGGCAGGGAGCTGGGGAGGCAGAGGCACTCCTGAAGCCACCGATGCAAATAATGGGGACACAGCTTGTCCCAAAGAAAAGTCCCTGGCAAGCACAGAAGATTTCTCACCTCCATCAATACATGAGACAACATCCCAAGGGGCACTGTGCATGCGTCTGTGCAAAGCAGAAGACAAGGTCTAAAAGCCCATACAAGGTTGAGCACCCATGAAGGAGTGTGACAGACCCTCTCCAGGCCCCTGACCCCTGATGACACTTGGCTTGTGGATCAGCCCCTGGACCAACAAGTTGGGTCTGGCATTTGTGCTGCCCCAGCAAGAGATGGGCTGGTGTTGGGCAGCTGTGCAGGAGGTTCAGGAAAAAACTACTGGTTGAATCTCAGGCATAAGTTGGGAAACCTACCAGACCTAAGGAGGATTTGAGCAAGGACAGAACCGCAGCCCAGAAACTGCCCCTGCCTCTATGCCCAGCTATTCTCATTAACGCCTAAAAAAGCACACCCAGCATGACAACGTCCATATGGATGAGTACCAGCAGCAGAGAGAACCTGCAACGCAGGCTGGAAGGTAATGACTGTCCTTCAGCTCTGTAGCACAGGAAATCCTTCAAGACGTTAAAGCCAAACAAAGAGCAGCAGAAACATGGAGCCCTCCTCAGTCCTTCCCTGCACCCAGTTCTGTCATCCAAAACCAGTGCAAGTGAGATCTAAAATTCCAGAAAAGCAGAACTCTGTATCTTCCCATCCACAGAGAAGGAGGAGAGGCAGAAGATGAGGAAGAGATGGATATAGGGCAAAATACGGGCAACGGGCCTGAATGAAACATCCCAGATCTCCCAGAGGTGGTGGGGTATCCTGAGCCAATACCAATCAGCCCAGCTCTGGTAAGAGGAGACACTCACCATGGAGATAAATGGAGCAACTGGGAATGGAGGGATTAAAGGGCTGAACCACAGAAACTGGTAATCACTTTCCCCACACAGATGATTAACAGCCAAAGACCAATAAACAGATTTTCAGTTCACTTAATTAGATGTCTGCAGAGCATCTGAAAGTCGACAACTCTTTAGCCTGTGACAAATGTTTTTCGATGAAAGGAAACTATTATTGTTATTATTGCAAATATGCACACGATTGATGAAAAAAATTCTTCATTTAATGCCCCAGGTTATTCTGCTCAGACATGGGCAGTTGCCACAAGTTATTGCTCACATCTCTGATATGTGACATTTAACTGTGGGACAAGATTTGCTGAATGAGAAAGTCCTCCCACCAGCTAGAGCAAAACCATCCCAGGTTGAAGGGAAAGAAGGGAAATCTGGATGTGAAGTCCCAAAGGATGGAGCTAGGGCTGTAGCTGGCTTTGGGCAGGCAAGAAAACACAAGTGGGTAATGTATTTTGGCAAACTTGAGGGACCCCTACTCCATCTGTCTGGTTACAAGCATTAGTATGTGAATCCCACCAAGGAGGAGCTTCCAATTGTATGACCGGTGTGATGGGCAGACAGAAATCCTTTACCATGTCATTGCATCACAGGGTGGGGGATCCGTTGGGAAACAGGGAGGGTACATGGAAACCGGGAAGCGAGCTTCCCACCCGTTTGGGCAGCAAATCTGGAGTCAGGCTGAACAAACACATCCCACTCCTGCTTCTGGCACAGCAGATGCACGTCCACAAATAACTCACCACCAGAGTCACCTCCCCAGGCTACGTCTCTCCATACGGCTCTGGGTTTTTAATCAGCTTTCCTATCCAAGTCCTGCATGGAGTCCTGCCTTCTGCTCTGAGCAGTGCCCTTCTTGCTCCTGCACTAAACTCATTTAGAAAATCTGCTATGAACCTGTGGTCCAGATTATGACTTTCTTACACTGGTCAGCAAATGAGGATGCAATTAATCCTGTTAAAAAACAAGGGATTTACTCCTGTGAGTGGCTGCCATTAAAATGAGAGCAAGCCCAGAGCACTGGCCCACTCCACCCCTTACTACTTGCACATAACTGTGAAACTCCTTGACTTGCAAAAATGGCACAGGGAGATTTCAGTGGTACCAGATCTCGAAATAACTGGCCTTTTTTATTTTGAATTCGCACCTCCTGGAGGTGAGCAACTGTTTGAGAATTAGCATTCAGTGTAAAAAAACAACCAACCAAAACCGACTCTAGCTTTTATGGTGCAAGGTGTGAATATGCAAACATGACCCAGATTAATCCTTCAAGGTCCAGAAACTGAAAGGCAAATAAAACAGTCTCCACGCTTTTGAGACAAATGTAGGGGGGCTCTGGAAGCTGCCTCACACATATAAAAGGCAAATAAGAGGTGTAGCCAGTGTCCTCACTTAGAGCAAAGCTGTTACTTCCTTCTCTTCTGCTTCAGGCCACCTTTACCCAAGAACAATAGGCCACGAAGAAAGAGATGATCACAAGGACCACTTGGGTTCAGCGATTGCCAGCTGCTGGCATTTGTGGTCAATTCCCGTCAGTTCTGCTGTGAAAATAAGATTCAGCCCCTTTCTGGCTTGTGATAATACCACCTGATTAAAAACCTTCACAAAGAAAATCAAGCACTCCTAGAGACGCTCCAAGTAGTATCTTCTGAGGACGAGAAGCTAAGCATCTGCCTGATAATTATTTACTTATTACATTGTATTTATCTTGGTTAGAGGTTCATAAAACAACATTTCTTTCTGTTTTAGACATAATGACTTACAGCACCTGAGACAAGAGAGTGACTTCTCTTTTGCAAGGGAGGTTTTCGCTCACTGTAAGCCAACCATTGCAGGGGACGTGAGCACACGAACTGCTCAATGGCCTGATCCTGTGGCATGTGCCAGTGGGAACTTTTCCTAATTTTGTCTCAAGGTTTGGGAAGTTTGTGACCGAATCTAACTCCCTGAAATTAATCCACTTCAACATTTACCTGTGCCTCTGACATCTACCTATTTACCTGTTGCCTCCACCTATGCCTTAACACCACAGACTCTAGCTGGAGTTTCCTGCTGAGCTGTTAATTCCTCCCCTTCCTTCCTTGCAGCAGTTTTAACTTTCCCCCAGTCAGAAGAGTGAAGTTCTCCACACCCCTTAAAACCAGCACATTAGGACACCCACATAATCTCTTATCAGCAGGTGTTATCTTGCTGGTTCCTTTTCAAGTGGATGTAGGTTTGCCATGTGCACAGAATAAAAACCAAAGCCCCGCAGGAGGTCAGCACTGCAACCACAGGAGATTTATTTTAACACACAAAGACCCTGAGGATGACTTTCATCCAAAGCCCTGACTTTGGCAGGGAAAACAACATCCACCACTGCAAAGGGACACAGGACTCTGAGCTTTTGCAGAGAGATGGGGCCTCACTCCCTTTCTGCAGCGTCTAATTTACTTTTGTCCCAGAGAAATAGCAGATGAAAATCAAAGTGTGACCGACAGATTGAGAGCAGCAGATCTTTGGCAAGGTGCCCCCAAAAGCCCCCGCCAGTTTGCCACCTTGCTGTCACTCAAACGGTCCCAAAGCTACAACGCTTCCTACACTGAATACCAAGGGACATATTAGCTTCCTGTTTTCCAAGTGCTCATTAGGAAATGCATTTTTCATCAAAAAAGAGGCAAGATGATAGTAATTTTAATATGGTTACTGCTGGACTTGAAAGTTAAGTACAATGAGGACAGTTAGGCACCAGGCACATGGTGATCCCTTCTCACGAGGCTGAACTCAGGTCAGCGTCCTATGGAGGAAAGAGGGGCTACAGCCAACGGAGAGATGGGGCAGAGGAGAGGAGGTAGCGGTACGTGTATGGGGTTGTGAGCACACTTCTAAGAGAAGGCTGTCGAAGAAACTGGAAGAAAAGCAAAGATGCTACCAGGGATCTGCAACTGGTGATGATGGAACTCACATCCTCAAACAGGAGGGGTTCAGCAATTCAGAAAAGGTTTTAAGTCCCTGATGTAGATAACAAAAGCTTAGATGAGAAGGGGAGGTAAGATACCAGAATAGAAGAAGGGGTTTTAATTAAAACCCTGAGGAGAGGCAGCAATTTCCTTTCATTTTGAAGTTGAAAACCATCTGTGCTGCTCGCTGACGTGACTGATGATTACAGCATCATCAGCTATATTTTGGGCTTTAAACGGTGTGATCTGCAAGAAAGGGGAGGGTCAGAATCAGGTTGAATTCTGTCGTCTGCAGAGTTTTTCCATGGATAAACCTCTCTGGCCCCGTCTCTGCTTTTGCACCTCCAAAATGTGAGAGAGATCTCAGGAAGGTGGCACGAGATTTAATCAACAGCCATCAAACGCTCTGAGCCTTATGCTGCAGGGACTGGATTCAGAGAAATTGTACTCATCTGGAATCAGCAAGACAGAAGCAAATGGAAGAAGTACTTTTGATGGCTTTCAGATATGCTTATCCTCCTATCTGTGGGCTTGTCCGTCTATGGCATATTGCAAATCCTGGTTAACCAGAGCGTCCAAGGGGGTCTCTCACTTCAGGAAGATGGTCAGCCACCATTTCCAGCAAATGGATCTCATGTTATTAGGTAACAAAGCAGCATTTAAATGGCAGCAGGTGAGAACAAACAAGAAAAGCAGAGAACATGAGAACCCATCCCTACAGATTCACCTGTTATATGCCTCCTCAGAGGAGATCGCTTCTTCAACAACTTGATTTCACAACAGATTTTCTGCCAAGGTTAATCAGCAGAGTGTCCATAGCATAAATGGAAGGACCTGATTCACTCCAGCCAAGGACTCTACTGGCTGAGATAATGACAGAAGCTCACACATGATGGGGAACAAAACCACTGCCCTAAAGGCAGATGCCTCTGCAGGGTGCAGCTGTTGGAGGATTTCCCTCGGATGTGGGTTGCATGGATCTTCTTTTTATTCCTCCTCCGCTTCACCCTCTCACAGGAACAAAAAATCAGTTTGCTCTCACAGACACAAGACAAGAAGAGGTCTGCCTACTTCACACCCCTTCAAAATTAGAGAAAACAGAGCTGTTCCTGAACGCAATATCAGTCAGGAAAAGGACTTGGAGATCTTTGGGTGAGGGCATGAACAGACTGAGCACAGCACAGCCCATCTGTTAGCTGCTCACACCTATAAACTGACATCTTATGCAGCAGAAGGAGGTGAAACTCCATCTCTTCCTAAAGCAGTAACCAGTTCCACACTGCAGCAAGAATAATTCTATCAGGCAGACAGTGACACCGACTCCCTCCTGGTGTTATATGATGCCACAGCATGCAAGAGAAGTGCATTAATTCAATCCCTGAGAAGCAGCAGCAACTGTCTTTCCTTCTATTTTGAAAGAAAAAAAAAGAAGGGGAAAAAAGAAAAAAAAATAAGGGGAAAAAAGAAAAAAAAAAGAAGGGGAAAAAAGAAAAAAAAAGAAATTAAAGCAAAACCCATCCGGATAGCAGGCTGACATGCCTGACAATTACAGCATTATAGGATATGTTCTGAATTAAATATAGTGCAATCCATGAGAAAGTCAAACAAAAGCAGGAAAACGCATATAAAATAAAGAGAACAGACATTTACAGCATGGTGTAATCCCCAAAGGGAAAATGCCTCTCTCAGGTCTGAAAATTTCCACCAGGAATCTTGGAAGTCTTACAACCCTCTCAGTTTCCAACTAAAACAGCCAGGGGAGGAGAAGGGGGGAGCAGAGACTGGGGGTCTTTCCCCAACATGATCCATCAAAAGAGGCAACGCTGGTTCCCAGCCCAGACATTTGCTATTTTTCATACAGAAATGCAGCTTTCTCTAAAGGCTCCACAAAACGAGGCCAGCGTTCGTGGCTAACACAGACTGGCAAAACATTTGGAGGTGCTGGTCTGGGATAACAGAGGCACTTGGGTGCATCTCTGAAGAGCTTCTCAGAAAGCCCACACTGTCCTTTCACAGAGCAGCTATTGATGTCTCCTGCCAGAAGCATTTTCTTTCCCCAGTACTAAATTAGACTGGCCTCATCCAATTTAACCACACTGGAAGTTGCTTGGACAAAGGCTACTTCATACTTTTCCATCTCTCCATGGTGATTATACTTCCCTCGTTACTCCAGTATCTACAGTGGATTTGTCCCGACAGCATCCCTGAGAAGTACGGCCACACCGTAATACCTGTTTCAGAGAGCGCAGAGAGATGAATGCTGCAGTTCTGTGGGACAGCAGGGTCGTGCAGAGGTGTCAGAGCCCCGCTGATGACATGTCCCCTCAGGTCATTTAGCCAAGCTTCTGAGGAAGGCTCATCATGCTGGGAGGGGGTGCAAGCATTTTGCCTTTTATCCCCGAGCCCAGCCAGGCGCTCCGGCTGTTCAACCCGGGCATGTCCTAAAAGGCTCACTGTAGGTCACAGCGAAAATCCTGGCTGGGGAGAAGAGCTGACCTCAACTGTAGAGCATCCTTACATTACTTACTCCTGCCATTTTGCATCCTTACAAAAATCTCAAGCCTTGAGGTGTCCCTTCAGACTGCACGTAAGTGGCAGAATCCCAATGTGCTCCGATGACAGACACTGCAGCAATGGTGACAACTGCCCTTGGACAATAAGGGGAGCAGGACCAAGGTCTCCCATAACAGTGGCCTCCAGACAGCAGCAGAACTACATGTGTCAGCACTCTCAGAGCAAAGGTCCCATTTTCAAATGCCATGGCAACTCTAAGAGCTTCACTGAAAAGGAGCAAATCACCAAGGTCACTTCTATTCATCACCACTTCCTACACCACCTGGGAATTTTAAAAAATATTTACCTTCCATCCTTCTTTAAATTTATATCCTTTCAAGCCAACCACTGAAATACAGTGTAGCCCTACTGAGTTTTTGGGGTTTATCGGTGCATCAACCGTACTGAACCACTCTGAAGGGCTCACAATGCAAAAACCTCAAGTGCCTAAACCCTGTCCAGGAGAGACTCTGCAGCAGGAGCAGCTCTGCCCAGGGAAAAGGCTGGATGGGTTGGTGGGAAGCTGCAGGGCTTCAAACCCTCCCATCCTTGGGAAACCCCTAGCAGCAGCGGGAACACTGCGCTGCAGCTGCAAGCAAGGTGTTGGAGAGCGCATCCTAGCAGTAGCACGGAGCCATTAGCAGAAGTGCTGCTACTAATTACAGACTTGCTAATTTTCAAACAGTAACTGCTGCTATCTGTTACCAAACCTTAAGGTCAGCGCCGTTTGCAGCCCAGTTTGGTTTTGCCCTGGTCTGTTTTGTCAAGTGCTGTCAGATTATGCAGGGAACAGAACTCCCAACCTGCTCCACAACATCATGGATTTAGGATGGCATCTTGTGGGGACTGGGGTAGGGGTGGCTTTTCATTTAATGGTTCCCTTGGGCCTGACTCCTTCTGGGTCCAGCCAGTCCCCCAAAGCTGTCAAGAGCTAGAGACATCTGCCACGTAATGTCCTCTTCTACCCTTCCTTACTCCTCTCGTGAGGATCTAACTGCTGATTTCACCTGTGTTTTAGGCAAGGACTACCCAGCCAGCCAGATCCCATCTCCACAAACTGATTTGGTTTGAACCAGCACAAAGCCTGCTGCAGGAACACTCTGAAACCCGATTTATACATCAGCCATTGATCTTACACCCACAGAATCCATCCTTAGACATATTTCTGCTGCTCACACAGTGGTGACCACGGTTTTAACTAAGCCTGTTTAAACACACCCTTAGTTAAATTGGTAGAGCTTTGTGAGCCTGCAAGACTACTCCCCTGCTTACACCCCTGTGAGAGAGATGAGTCTTTAGCTCCAAATGCATGAAACTTAATCCCTCTGTTTTCATAATCTACATCTTCTCTACAGCCTGTTAGCTCTGCTTGATATATTGTCCCCTGGAAACCACGAGTAACTTCAATATTGAAAACAGAAACAATAGCTCTGAACACAATGGCACATTTCACTTCAGAAACTCCATCTGAAATGGTATCTACTCCTCTCCATAGGACACTGCTTGTAGCTCTGGGGAGACAGGGGAGAGCGACCGCCCAGCTCAGTACAATGAAGAAACCGTGCCAAGCAAAACACCACCACAGGTTTTAACTCCACGCTGGGAGGAGACTCCTTTGTCTTCTTTTCTCCCTTCTCTCCCCACCTCCAAACCCTGAGATGTTTTGCCCGCGTATCTGGTTCCAGACACATGTGGCTCCTTGTCTTCGGGGGGATTTAGAAAGGAGCACAGACAACAAATCCCGACGCCCGAGTGGGTAAACGGAGCTGCACGTGTAACAGATACCTTGCTCCAGGCCTCAAGGGACGTGAGCCACCAGCCCACGGGTGAGCCAGATGCCAGCCTTTACACCCCCAGCCCCAGCATGGGCCCTTCAGCTCAGGCATTGCCCAGCCCTGGCTGCTGGCACCTCCCCAGGATGCTCATCTGGTACGGTGGGACAGTGACCGTGTCCAGTGTGCAGGAAGGACAGGCTCCAAGCCCAGGGTTGCCCACCTGGGCTTGCAATGGAAGGAGGGAGGGCTGGAGGGAGAGAGGGAAGGAAGGATTTAGGGGCTGGAACACAAGAACAAACTTAGGCTTGCAACAGCATCTCCTTCTTACCAGTGCCTATGGCAATGGCTTCTCACGGACGGGTTTCTCTCTGCAGACGTACTTCTGGCCAGAGGAGTATGGGTCTATGGTATCAGAAAAGCTGTTTCAAAGAGACCTTCTGCTGTCACTAGCATGACCCCACAACACAGGCACCTTAGCTGGACACTCAAACTCACACCAGCTCCTTCCAATTGCTGCCTTCACACACAGCATGGACACTGATCTCTCTTTGAATTGGGAAAAAAGGGGGAGGGAGGGGTGACAACGAGGAGGAGTGGATCTGAGTAACATCTGAATCCCAAAAGCCCATATGCCCAGAAGAAGGATCCCAGAGAACTCATGCAGCCATCCCAAAGGAACTTGCAGATGCTGCCACATAACGCTGCACCACTGCACTGGAAGGAAAGACAACACAACCCACAGGACAAATTCGACCCAGCCCACTGAGAAGAGAGGCTGGAACTAAAGCCTCTTATTTTTGTACATACAAGTCTGCCTGAGCAGCTTTGTTAATTAAATTAAGAATGAAAGCAAACCCTGTGAAAGTAGATGGTTTGGATGACGGCCACAGCGGCTGCGTGTGCTGCTCGGGGCAGGGTGGGCACCGCGAGTGTTTACGGGGCCTCTGCGTTACACTCTGTGAGCTCGTCTGGTGTTCCAGGATTTTCATTCAGATAATAATCATCCATCCCTGGACACGCTGCTCACAGACCAGATGGTATTCTGTGTATTATACCAACTAATCACATGTAATGTTTGGCAGGGCATTAAAAGCATCGATGGAGGTCTTTGACAAGGGGGCCGGGGTGGGGGGTGAGGATTATTTCTGGTCTTTTTTAATCTCAGTAGCTTTTCAGTGGCACAGGCACGTTGTCAAGAAATACTGTCAGGGCTGTGACTTTTCCAAACTTGCAGATGATAAAACTGCTACAAGTTGTGAGTGACAAACTGCACACGAGATCCGACGCCTGCATCCGGGAGGAGAGGGACTGCTTCCAGCTCCATCCTCCCATCGGGATGCTTCCAGTCTGTATCCCTGCCTGGTGGCTTTTGCAAGACCTGATAGTGGGACAGTGGCCAGCAGGACCAGGTGGAGCAGGTACTTGGTACTTGAAAGCCAGAGCTGTTCTGCCCATGCAGGAGATGCCACCTTGCCAGCTGAGCATCCATGCCTGCTCTCCTCTGGCAAATGCTCTTCCAGCAATAGAAGGGGAGGTGCATCACCAGGGACTGTTCATACATTACTGGGCACGTACTCTGTCATAAAATGAAAACACAAGTTTTCTCCAGCCTGTCTGGCCACACATACAATCCTCTCTGGCCAGGTGAAGGATGCACTACTTGTATGATGCAGGTGTGCTCAGGTGATGCAAGTAAAGGGTCCGGGGGAGAGCAAGGTGCAGGGAATAGGCAGCCACAACTCATCCCATCCAGGAGCTCCTTCCCAAACATTTCCCAAGCATTCCTGCCATACAGGTTGCTTTGGTGGCCAGACCAATGTCCACCCAGGACAAGACCAGCGAGGATGCAGATTTCTATGCCTTTCTGTGTTGTGTGACCAGCTTTAGAAGCTGGATGGGGCAGACAGGCAGGCCAGACAAGCATCACTGACTCTCCTGGGCACTGTGCAGGTATCCAGGGCTATTTCTCATCCTCCCCGTGGGTTTGCACTCATCTGTTCTGTCCTCCTCCCCATCACACAATTCCACAATAAAGAAACATCAGAAGGATGCCCAGACTGTGGAAACGTCCCCACAAATGTCTTGGAAAGTTCAAGTCTAAGCAACAAGCTGCAGATACCACACAGCTCTCTTCTGCCCTAGCCCCTGCCTCGGGCAGGGAATTAACATTTCACAGACCCCATAGAAATTATTTCATGATGCTTTGTCACAGAAAACATCCAGGAACACAGTAACACGCATCAATGATATCTGGCCATGTCCAGGCCCTGTAATTCCCCTACCAGCAGCAGCCAAACTGTCTGATGGCACTGTGGTATCTAGACTTGGCTGCTGGCTTTTTAAGCCCCTGTGATCCTTGTGTGCTCCGCAGGGTTATTTATTGATCACCATTTAGTGCCCCAGCTTTATGGCTGTAAGGGATCAGGATACAGCTTGCCTAGGGCACTGTCTCTTCAGCTATCTGCAGAACCTAGCCCTAAAACTTCTATTTTTTTAACCTTTTTTTTTATAAAGAAGGAACCCAAAAATGAAGTGGAGTGGGGAGGAGGTGGGAGGAGAAATGACACACCAACTGCTTTCTGCCAGGACACAAGCAACTTCAAAAATTAGATTTCACGTATGTACCCTGCTGAGGGTAAGACACACTATTTTTGAGCAGAGAATGGCCTGTTTTCCATCAGAAGGCAAGACACCAGCCTCATCCATTACTCCCTGCATTACCAAACAGGGATAGAAAGGGGCATGGGAGGCAGGAACCTCATACCTGTGGCCAGCGCACATGCAAGCACAGTGAGCTGCTCTTTGCCAGCAACCCAGATGCAAAGTTATCTCGCCTAATTAGGGCTTCCTTTGGGGGGAAACCTTGGCTCAAGTAACTGAACAAATAAATTACACTACCAGACACACACGCATGCACACAAATAACCCATTTTGCTCAGCCAGGTGCAGACGATTGTTTCTAGCCCTGCATCTGCGGCTGGTGCACGTCTCTCCGTGAGGTCAGATGCAGGAGAACGTCACGCTGGCCAGGAACAGAGAGGGAAAACCTGAAAGCAGCTTAAGAAAGGCAGAAACAAAACTCAGAAGAAATTTTCCCCTGCTCTAACAGGTGCGGAGATGGGATTATATGTGCTTCAACACATGGGCTTTCAACGCGGCCCCAGCATCACACTGCAGATCCGACATGGTTAAGGAAGCTTTGAAATCTCACCCCTCCTTTGAACCTTGCAGATTAGTATCAATGTGGAGAAGGATTTGAAGCTGGAGGAAGATGCTCACGTTTCGAAAGCAAGCACCAGCAGGCGAGGGGGCAAGCAAAGGGGCTGTTCTCCATTACAGGCAGCAAGAGCTGGGTCTGAACAGCCTTAAACAGTGCAAATACAACAGAGGCTTGAAAACAAAAACAAATTTCCCTGCTTAGCTGCATTGAGGTGTGCAACAAGGCAAACCACCAAGAGAGCTTCTTTCTGCTAAAAAAGCTAGCAGAAGAACATGATTCAAACACCAATGCTTCCAAACAACAGACAGGCTGACACTGTAATAGTATCTCATCTACGTAAAAGCATCTCTCAAATGTCAAAGAAGAAGGTGGAAAGCAACTCCAAACTTTATATCCCGAGTCTGAATGGGTCCCTTGAGGTATTGCTTCAGATTTGATCAACGCAGAAAGAACCCATTTCTAACACCAGATAGGAATACAGAGAAAGGAGGAAAGACTCAGATGAAGGAGAGGTACTGCCCAGGGGGTTATGGGGTTGAGTCTCAGCATAATGCTGACTTGCAGCAGTCCACCAGACCCAGATGTGCCCTGTGTGCCTGCAAGTAGACAAAAAAAATTAAATAACTCAGAAAAGCAAAAAGAGGAGCTTTTTTCTGCAAAATCAATGATTTGTAGGTTGCAGAAGGACCACTTTTCCATGCTTTGGCACTTCATGCAAAGGCGACTCTTTTTTCCACGATGTATTTCCAGGTACAACCAGGGAAACCTCTCTTGGAACTGGGAAGTCTCCAGGAGCTTCTACTGTGCCAGTGAAAGCAGGGTGCACACAAGGACTGCGTAGGCAATGAATAACTACAAACTGGCTTATATTCTTTACTGAGCGGGTGGTCAANACATGGTTAAGGAAGCTTTGAAATCTCACCCCTCCTTTGAACCTTGCAGATTAGTATCAATGTGGAGAAGGATTTGAAGCTGGAGGAAGATGCTCACGTTTCGAAAGCAAGCACCAGCAGGCGAGGGGGCAAGCAAAGGGGCTGTTCTCCATTACAGGCAGCAAGAGCTGGGTCTGAACAGCCTTAAACAGTGCAAATACAACAGAGGCTTGAAAACAAAAACAAATTTCCCTGCTTAGCCACATTGAGGTGTGCAACAAGGCAAATCACCAAGAGAGCTTCTTTCTGCTAAAAAAGCGAGCAGAAGAACATGATTCAAACACCAATGCTTCCAAACAACAGACAGGCTGACACTGTAATAGTATCTCATCTACGTAAAAGCATCTCTCAAATGTCAAAGAAGAAGGTGGAAAGCAACTCCAAACTTTATATCCCGAGTCTGAATGGGTCCCTTGAGGTATTGCTTCAGATTTGATCAACGCAGAAAGAACCCATTTCTAACACCAGATAGGAATACAGAGAAAGGAGGAAAGACTCAGATGAAGGAGAGGTACTGCCCAGGGGGTTATGGGGTTGAGTCTCAGCATAATGCTGACTTGCAGCAGTCCACCAGACCCAGATGTGCCCTGTGTGCCTGCAAGTAGACGAAAAAAAAATTAAATAACTCAGAAAAGCAAAAAGAGGAGCTTTTTTCTGCAAAATCAATGATTTGTAGGTTGCAGAAGGACCACTTTTCCATGCTTTGGCACTTCATGCAAAGGCGACTCTTTTTTCCACGATGTATTTCCAGGTACAACCAGGGAAACCTCTCTTGGAACTGGGAAGTCTCCAGGAGCTTCTACTGTGCCAGTGAAAGCAGGGTGCACACAAGGACTGCGTAGGCAATGAATAACTACAAACTGGCTTATATTCTTTACTGAGCGGGTGGTCAAACACTGGAACAGGCTTCCCAGAGAGGTGGTCAACAACCCAAGCCTGTCAGGGTTTCAGAGGCATTCGGACAATGCCCTTAACTTCTGGTGAGTCCTGAAGTGGTCAGGCAGTTGGACTCGATGATTATTGTGGGTTCCTTCCAGCTGAAATAGTCTATGGCTGTGGGATGGACACACAGCAAGGATTTTTGTATTTCTGGTGTTCAGGAAGAGGACAATCTCAGAAGATGAGAATTTTCTGTGAACTTTTAATGTCACCAGAACTGAATATCCAGGACTGATTTGAAAGTTCTTCATGAGAACAAAATGATCAGTCTGAGTTTTCATCACAACCTCAGTCACCACTAGATCTGAGCACTTGATGGTCACAAACGAATTTATCCTCTCAAAACCCATGGGAGATGAAAGCTTTTACAGAATGGGGAGATCAAACCCCAAAACTCTAGAACCCAACTTTTCTGCTTTAGTCAGGGCAGGGCAGGAAAAAATAATAATACGTTGTTCTTCCTTACAGCCCTTGTGATGCTTTAATCATCCTAAGAAAATAAAACAGAAGGCCAAAACACTATTTAGACTATGAATTATGGTTTGCACCATGAGAGACCACTGTTAAACTTGTCATCCACATGGAGAACAACAGCCCCAAGTGCTGGTGGGCTGGAGCACAGGGAAGCCGTGACCGTAACCTTTCCTGCACGAAGCTCTGGCTACTTGTCCCCCAAGGGCAGGGGCACAGCCAGTGGCCAGCACAAGTGGCTCGATCCTGGAGTCTCATCCCAGTTGTCCCCATCTTCCTTCCCTGCATTGGTAAAACGCTCCTAGAAATGTAATGCTTTTATCTCAACAGAGAGCTCCCAAGCTTCACTAATCACGGTGAACAAAGGGATTATTTCTTTCAACATGGATTCTCATGCATTTTCCAGACCCTAACACCAGAGAGACCTACCTCTACTCCGAGCTGGTATGTGCTACTGAAATACAAATAAATTAACAGGTCATCACAAGGGAAGGAAAGAGTTTTCCATCCTGGAGACTGACTTACTTGAGGGCCTGCTGTACCTGAAATCAATTTTTAAAAATATATTTAAAGGTCTCTCTTTTATAGAGAGACTTTGTTATGATGTGGAAAATTCACAGCTCCTAACATCAAGCCATGGGTGGAGGGAGTCTGGAGTATGAATTAAAAATAATGTGGTTGTTTGCAGAAATTAGCGGCACCGATTTAAATCCACACACCCCCTCCCTCCTCAAATAATCACCCTGTGAACGGAGGTGCTTTATGGAGCCCTCTGGAAAATGTTCCTCACGGCCTCCATTACGAACCCAAAATAAAATACATCACATGGCAGCAAATACTTCACCAGGGTGCTGCTCCCTCTTCCCCACAACCCACGCCTCCCATTTGTTGCTAATTAAATGAACCAGCAGGTGCTTAGACCACAAGCGCAGCAGGGCTGCAGCGAGCGCAGTGATTACACCCCCCTGGAATGTCTTCTTGGAGAGCTGCATCTTTCCAGGGACCAGACTGGAAGAGGAAAGATGAGATTAGAGGAAAGGGCTGGGTCGGTCTTTGGCTGCGAGCTCCGTGATCAGAGGGTGCTTTCGAAGGACAGGTCACTAGAAAAGTCAGGTTTCTGAGGAAGACACTGGGTCCTCTCTGTTCTGCCAAGACACCTTCCCGTCAGCCTTGCTGCAGGGTGAGTGCAACACGCAGTGCTCTGCCTCTGGGCTGGAGATGTCTCCTTTAGCACCCAGCTGAGACCCATCATCTCAATGCAGAGCAGCCTCCCCTACACCAAGGCATGCATGGGCAACTCAGATCTCCGGCGATGATTAGCAATGCAGTTCCCAAGGCAGGAGCCATCCCAGCCTAATCCTGAGCAAGGTCAGGGAATGGATGCACAATGAAACCAGGGCAACAGAGCTGGCCAGGAAGGTTATCAGCCATGTCTGAACACACGACACATCAGGCCACATTAATGAGATGTTCCTAGTTACCACCTAGAGCAAATGGGTGCAAGCCTGGAGAACAATTTTGAAACAGGAGCTCACCCTCAGGAGCTGGTGAGGGGGTCTGGAGAAGAAGTCCTTTGAGGAGAGGCTGAGGGAGCTGGGGGGGTTCAGCCTAGAGAAAAGGAGGCTGAGGGGAGACCTTCTTGCTCTCTCCAACTCCCTGAAAGGAGGGGGTACCCAGGGAGGGGTCGGTCTCTTCTCCCAAGTCACAGGCCATGGGACAAGAGGAAATGGCCTCCAGTTGCACCAGGGGAGGTTCAGGTTGGAGATTAGGAACAATTTTGACAGGGAAAGGGTTCTGAAGCCTTGGAATGGGCTTCCCAGGGCAGTGGTTGAGGCACCATCTCTGGAGGGATTTAGGACAAGTTGACATGGTGCTCGGGGACGTAGTTTAGTGATGGGTTTTTGTCAGAGTCAGGTTGACAGTTGGACTAGATGATCTTAAAGGTCCCTTCCAACCTAGATGATTCTATGATTCTAAGTGTCCACACACCAATGACTCCAGGTGAACACAGTTACCTGCTTGCCTCCACACCACAATCCCACCCACAGGTACTCTGGGGACACAGCATGGACCAAACCCACTCCATTTATTTCAGATGAAAGAAAATAACCCTTGCTGCCACCAACTCCATCACCAAGCCTCACCTCCTGACACCAGAAATCAAAAGGCAAATACTATTCCATTACTGACAGGGGATAGGCAACGCTGCAGAAAACGGATAGGCATGGAGCAGGGGGCACTTATGGGCAGCCAGAGCTGAGCACCCCCATTAAACAAGCTCTCCCCTGCTCTGAAGCCCCAGCAAAGGCTTTCCCCTGCTCACCATGCACCCCGTTGACAGCCATGGCTCCCTCCCATCCCAGCCTGACAGGCTCACTATAGTGACTTCCCATCAAGACAAGATGGGATGACTTTAATCACCCAAAGGGCACCAGTGAGTACTAATGCCAGGGGACCCTAAACCAGTTACCAACCGGAATAACATGGTACAAGCCTGGAAATAAACTCCTCATCCTTTCTACAAATTCCACTCCTGGCAGCAAAAGTTCATGAGACCAGGACATAACCCCAAGAAAGAAAAACACTATTTATATTTCTGCTGAGCATTTCACTTCTCTTTGGTCACTCTGCTGATGTTTCACTTCTTCACCAAACCCTATTAGAAATGGCTGGGGGCTCAGGGGGGAGGAGAGGGAACATGGTCATTAAGGTCTGGCTTAGCTACTGCAGTACAACTAACATTTAGCTCTGTTAAAAAGAATCCCAGCCAAAGACTTCAAAGCATTTTACAAACATTAATGAATAAACTTTCTCCGGGAGGGCTGATTATAGCCCCCATTTTATGGGTGGATATTTCCAAGATAACCTTCCTGCTGCACCAGCAGTTCCCCAACTCCTTGTTCCACACCACAGACTCCCAGCTCCTAATTGCACAAAAAAACATCCCCACACTAAGGCAATGAAATATATTTTGACTTACAAGCAGAACAGGATTTGACATGAGGTTTCTTAACAGCAACAAGCAGGAACCTACAGCCCTGTTGCTCCTGCAACCCACGGCACAGCCCTGCTCAGCTGTATAATCCAGGGCTGTCCCACACCTGGAAGGCACCTGAACCTTTGCAGGGCTTCTCTCCACTTTGGAAACACCTTTTGCAAACTTCTCCCCTTGCATAAAGATAGTCATGGAGGACACCACCCTTTACTGCTCCATCTGCCTCATTCCCAGATCCCAACAGAAAGCGAATCATGGAATTATCGGAGTTCGAAGGGACTTCCAGAGACCATCCAGTCCAACTCCCCTGCTTGGGTTGCCCAGAGCACATCACTCAGGGCTGCATCCAGGAGGGGCTTGAAGGTCTCCAGAGAAGGGGACTCCACACCCTCCCTGGGCAGCCTCTGCCAGGGCTCTGACACCCTCACCACAAAGAAGTTTCTCCTCATATAGGAATGGCACTTCCCATGTTCCAGCTTGTGCCCGTTGCCCCTCATCCTGTCACAGGGAACCACTGAGAAGAGTCTGGCTCCATCCTCCTTCAACCCACCCTTCAGAGACTTGTGAGCATGAATCTCTGCCACCTCCTGAAACATCAAATGCTAAATCCTACCCCTGCATGCAAGCAAGACGTGTTCAGAGACTGGCACCCTCTAACCCTCAGCACAGTAACACAACACGCATCACAGATGGTGACAGAGGTTTTTGCAAAGCTGCACTATGAGACACCAACACACGAAAAGTAACAAGACAACCTGGACCTCTTTACAAGAACACAGGCATTCACTGGGTACCATCCCTCTACGTATTTTCCTCACCAGGACAGACACACACACCAGCTCTGCCAAGGCAGCAGCAGCAGCTCATCACTGCAGTGACCAGGACAAGCCCAGACTTGGATTTCAAAGCTCCCCAGACCACAGAGAGGCCAAAACATCCCAGCTCACTGGGCTGTCAAAAGCCAGAGATCAGCCAGGTAAAACAAAAGCCTGTGAAATAATTTCTGCTCCAGGGGGATAACATACAGCCCCTGTAAGACCAAACTTCAATCATTAAATTCACCTTAGTCCTTTGAAAGATCTTTTTCCCTGTTAATATTTGACTTAGTCTTTTTCTGCTTTGCTTTCTAATTTCTTCTCATTTAGCGTTTTCCTCTGTCTCTCACACAGTGTTTTGGTGGTTTGTCCTTCAACCCTCCCAAAACACCTGGCTGAAGCTAGCAGCTCAGCAAGTCCCACCGGTTTTCTTAACACACCCTTAAAAAAACCAAATGTGTTGAGACCCAGGCGCACGGCTCCGATGTTAACTCAGTTTGCAAAAACACCACTAAATCGATTGGGATCTGCCCTTAACTGCACCTGGTGAATCAGAGACACCTCTGCATTGACACCAATGCCCCATGAACAGCTTTGGTACAGAGCCCTGCTTGCTCTGCAGACTTAGAGAAATTATCTTAAACACAGAGGTGCTTTTCTGAGTCCCTGCTCAGTCCCTTTGAGAGCTTCTTCTCAGCTTCTGCCAATCAGGAATTTGTCAGCAACTTGCCCCACTCCAAAGCATGAGCTTCTCCACTGGAGACTGCAGCTCCCCACTCTGCTCTGCTGGCTTTGCAGCCTCACAGGGTCCCAGCTGCACCCAAAGGAGTCCCATCTGCAAGGACTCGCTGGTACCATCAGGGACATCAGCAGCTCACACCAGCCCTGCTGCACCTGCAGACCTGAACAGGGTGATCCCACTGCTACATACCTGCGGCTCCTACCCGGAGCAGAGCTCCCAGGGTTTGGATTTGGGAACGCTATGGGTCAGCAACATGCTCTCACACACCTACCAAAAGGACCATCAACCCTGATGTGCTTCTCCTGGGCATGGGCGGAGAAGAGCAAACGCTAAACTAACAGTTAAATGGGGCAGCTTCAGAAAACTACAATTACAGGCACCTGTACAAGTAAATGGTGTGGGGTCTGTGGGTTACCAGCCCGGGCAGCGCCAAAGGATCTGAAATACTGTGAGAGTTCAAGTCCTCCCTTCCCTGCACAGACACTATAGACCAGATCTCTCCTTTTCAATGAAAAGCAAAAGGCAGAGAGCAAAGCCCCAGCTTGGCTGGGTGCTGTTCAACCAGGGCACCCAGGAAGGGGGAGCACAGAGCTGTGCTTCTCCCAGAGCACCAGGCAGGCTTGCTTCCTGCGAGACTTCATGCAGCTCCCCACACTGCTCTGCTGGCTTTGCAGCCTCACAGGGTCCCAGCTGCACCCAAAGGAGTCCCATCTGCAAGGACTCGCTGGCACCTCAGCAGCCTGGTTCCTCTCTAGGTTCTTCTGCCCTGACCAGTCCTCTGGAGACTCACTGGTGCTTCCCCTGAAGGAGGGAAAGGGGAAATTGCAAAAGACCACTCTGCAGCGGGAATACTTGTGTTTGCATGAGACATGAAACTGCTCTGGCTGCAGAAAAGGAGAAGCATGCCACCACTCTAGGCAAGCAGGAAGGGAATAAGGTAGAGAACAAACTCCCAACTTCACACATCGAGGTTCAGATTGGATATTAGGAACAGTTTGGACGGGGAAAGGGTTCTGAAGCCTTTGAATGGGCTGCCCAGGGCAGGGGTTGAGGCCCCATCCCTGGAGGGATTGAAAAGCCGGGTTGACCTAGTGCTGAGAGACATGGGTTAGTGATGGGTTTTATCAGAGAGAGGTTGATGGTTGGACTCGATGATCTGAAAGGTCCCTTCCAACCCAGACAATTCTATGATTCTACGCTGCTTCTGCAGTAAAGAATAGTTATTCAGGTGCTACAGCGAAGAAGCAAACAGCTCCCACCACTCCTAAATGAGGCTGGGGTGAGTCTGATCAGGAGCCTTTCCCATGGCAGGCAGAACCACGCACAGCCCAGGCTGGAAGAGACGCCCCTCGATGCTTTTGTTTGTCCTGTAAGCAAACCCTGGCGTGACAGGAGCAAGAGCTCCGGCTCCTTCCAGACACAGCCTTCCCACATCTGAGCCTGTAAGCGCAGAAAGCCGGGAGGGGCGAGGTGACAGGGAAAAGAACCCTGACAGAGCCCTGCATAACCTTTCCATTATGGCTGGGCGATTTTCTATTTGCACTTAAATGCAATAATGTAAATAAACTCCCCGTAACCCTTGCAGGGGCTATTTAGGACGTTTGCGAAAACAACCAGCTCCTCTCATCGCGAGCCAAGGGATGCGAACACAACAGGCACTTCTCATCCCCGCTCTCCGCGCACTTAATGAAAGTGAAGGATTGTATTCCCCGCACAAAAGCGGAATTGTGTTTCGGGGCTGGGGGTGTGAACTCAGGGCGATTTTCCGGCAGTATAAATAATTGAAAGCTGAGTACGATTAGGGGAGAGCGGCGAAGCAGTCGAGGGGGGTGGAATTGTCACGCCTGAACTTTTTAGGCTTGGGTGCTCCAGGGGAAGGAAAGGCCACGGAAAAATCCCACCGAGGAATTCCATTTTCACACAGAGATTCCAGAAAAAAATAAAAAGGCTGATCTTGATCTGTGGTAAAAGAGGAAATACATTAATAAAACAGCACTTGGAGAATTCTCTGCCTGTGTGAGAGCAGCCCCGGAGCTGTAGCTTTGGCTGAGGCCGGTTCCACAGCCCAACTGCTCTCCTGTGTTTTATTGTTCCTGCAAACAAAACCTGGAACAAGGTTTAAAAACAAGTGGGCTCCTCCCAAGGCTGAGCTTTAAATCCTTCTGTAGAGAGCTAATGGGCCTTCCAACACCAGAATAACGGAGAAGGGATAACACAGGAGGTATACGTTGAGCATTGACACATGCCCTGCTGAGGGCAGATTTCCAACTCAGTTTCACCACAGTTCTGCATAATCCCTTGTATGACATAATGCCCAGGGACAAAACCAAGCAGCATGGGCACAGTACCAGAGTTTTCCATCTTGGTTGATACTTTTTGGTTTCTAAACGGGCTTTCCATTAGCACCAGACCCTTGCAGGCACTCATGCACCTGATGCATTTGATTTTTATACATTAAAAGTAACCAACAGGTACGTAATAGGTCTGAATCCTCCTCAACTCATCTAAGTCAACTCAGTTCTTCTGGGAGAACTTGCTGCTTTTCCTCTCTGTGGCTGTATCCAGGAGAGCCCTTCCCACATCGCAGGGTCCCTGCTGTCCTCACAGCCTCTGGGTCAGCAGCAGGTGTGGGACTTCTGTGTCCCGCTCTGGAGTCCTCAACAGAAGGACATGGATCTGTCCATGAGGAAAGCCACGAAGATGATGAGAGGGCTGGAGCACCTCTCCTATGAAGACAGGCTGAGAGAGATGGGGTTGCTCAGACTGGAGAAGGCTCCAGGGAGACCTTACAACAGCCTTCCAGTGTCTGAAGGGGCTACAGAAGAGATGGGGAGGGACTCTTCATCAGGGAGTGGAGCCATAGGACAAGGGGTAATGGTTAAATTGGAAGAGGGGAGATTTAGATGAGATACCAGAAAGAAATTCTTTGGTGTGAGGGTGGTGAGAGCCTGGAAGAGGTTGCCCAGAGAAGCTGTGGCTGCCCCATCCCTGGAGGGGTTCAAGGCCAGGCTGGATGGGGCTTGGAGCAACCTGGTCTGGTGGGAGGTGTCCCTGACCAGGGCAAGGGGTTGGAACTCCATGATCTTTAAGGTCCCCTTTCAACCCTAACCATTCTATGATTGTATGTAGATAGTGCTAAGAATAACAACTTACACAAACCAAACTTATAGAAAGCAAGGGAATAAGGTCCCATCAGATAACCCTTTTGACTAATTTCAGTGCTTTCTGTGCTTGCTAGAGGGCTGTAAGTGGAGTTTGATATTCTTCAGGTATTCCTTTGAAGGATCTTTGCAGGTAACAATCTTGTGTAGTTCAAAGGGTGGATGCAGAGTATCTGACAGTTGGATATAAGCCTTTCTGTTCCCCAGCAGAGTGGCTTTAATACTTTATAATTCAGGTCACCACTCCAGACAACGCGAATTCATTCACTAAGAAATCTGCTACCCATTACAGTTCTGCAGCGCTCCCTTGAGATTTTTGGGTTGGACAAACCAGCTCGAGTTAAACTCTTTCTAGATAATTCCTAAAAAACACATGCATGTCAAAAGCAGGTAAAGCAATTTGTTCATAGGTTCCAATTAATATCCACAGAGACTTTTCCAGTCTTTGTCCAGTTCTAAGAATACTATCCCATGAATATGTAAGCATCTGGCAATGTGGCATTGCCTCCCAGCCATCAGATCCGAAACAGAAACTGGTGTCACAGCTGAACTTTACCTAATCTTACACAGATTTAGGTCAGGAGCCCTCAGTTCAGGCTTCATTCTCATACTCAAAGTTCACATATGCTCTAAAAAACCCACCCCACTGAGCTCTTAATAAGCAGTGAGAGTTCATCACTGCTAAGCTCTGCCACTCATTTAATTTCTGAGATTTCCCTGACTGTACCTGTAACTCTGGAGCCAGGACAAGCTCTGGTCCAGCTGCCCGGGCTCAGAGCACTTGTGCAGAGCTCCTAACCAGGACACTTCCCATAGCTGCTGTTTGAGAGGTCAGGTCTCCCAGGGGAAGTCTGCTTCATGAGCTTGCTCTCTGCACCTGAAATCAGAGCCACTTAGTAACTCCACACTCCCCTCTGAACCCCCAAGGCCTTCTGCCATGAAGCAGAGCTGGCACTCATCACCATCCCAGCACGAACACACACCTGAGAGACAGACTTCACCCTCTCCCCTGGCTGAGGAGATGAACAGGGCACTCAATGTGAGATCCAGGCCTTGTGAAATCATGCAGAGCAATACCCAAACCTTAGCATCGGCAGAGGCAGTGATTTTCAAAGCACTGCCCACCTCAGAGCATGCACCGTCCAGGCTGCACAGCAATTTGGGGAATCAGCAGACCGAAAACCCACAGTCCCCTTGGCTCCAGGGGCACAGGCTCCTCTCTCTTGACAAACAAAATTTATCTGATGGCCAAAACCACACAGTTGAGCAATTCTCATTTATTCCCTCAAGGATCAAGGATATGTCTGTGTGCATCCACACACACAGGGTCACAAGAGTGACAATGGAAGATGCTTTCTCAGAAGGTTGAGGAACAGGAGCAGGAGACCATGTATAATTAAAAGGATGCAGTAACAAAGTCAACAACCTCTTTCTAATGCTCCATTTCTTTCTAAAAGAAGAAAACCCCAACTTATTTGTCTAACTACATATAGAGCCTGTAGCTTAATTAAACTTTATTTTACTTTTAGGATCAGGAGATCCTAAAGGAGAGCTACAAACTGAAGGTTAACAAAGATCTGCCAGTGTTGAAGTTCTGCTCAGAGGCTGCAACAGACAGGAAATCACAGTGACAGTGAATTCCCTTCAGCAATCAGAGCAGATCGCTAATTGCACAGCCCCTCTGGAGCTGCTCAGATTGTCACAGAATGGCATACGAGGGATCACAAGGATGGAGGGAAAAAAACTCATCTTTGGAGCAGCTTGACACTCCATGTCATGCTCCTGTAAGACCTTAGAGCATTTAATCTGAGTCAGATAAGGCAAAAGCTTCTTAAAGGTGTGATAAAATGTTTCAATACTACTGATTCCACACAGAGGACATGAACACCAGGGAAATAAGGACTTGTGGACATCCAGGAGAACACCAGCGTTGTATGAAGCAATGCCCATATGGTGCAATGACCAGAACAGCATCCATCACAGTCACAAGTGCCATGGTAGGGTCCAGTACCCTGGTCTTGTCCAGCAAGGGAATGGAGAAGGACACGACCCTCAGAGATGCAGCTTCCAGAGATGCCCATCCCACAGTGAGGTCTGGACAGCCACCAAACCAGAGCCCCAAAACCTCACTGCCACTTTGTCCAGAGTGTGTAAGACTCCTGTGGGTGTTCCTGGTATTGCAATACCTTTTGTGCACAGTGAGAGATTACGATGGCACCATTGGGAGACCCAGCTCTGACCTACGGCAGCCTCCAGAGAAAATAAAACCTTAATCCTTTGATAGCAAAGTCCATTCCCTGTGGTTACAGAGGGGCATCTCTGACCTCAGACCACCAAGACAGTGTAGTGGGGGTGTCATCTCTGCGCTTGCCTTGCTGCCATCACACCCTGAAGAGCTGGCTAAACCATCACATCACTTTCTAAGCTCACCCGGGTCCTGGCCAGACCTGCACATGGGGCAGGCAGGGGAATATATTAAATTGGTGCTAAGCAGCAAGTATCACCCCGTAGCCACCAAGTAGAAGATTCCCACACTGCAGCATATGGCCAACATTCAAGTGTCAGCTTTATGCCTCAACAGCACTCAAGTGCAGGAGTATGAAGAGGAGGGTTCCCAAAGGCTGGGTCGCTTCTCAGCTGCAGGTTATTTGCAGTTCATTGAACATGGCCTCTGTTGTCACTTGGCAGGCACTTTGCCATTTCCCCATCGTAGCCCTCATCTCTGTCTGACGTGTAAAATCTCTTTAGAAACAAATACTGGAAGCTGAACAGATTGTTTTGCCAAGCAAACATTTAAATAATGATGGAAATAAGAATTATAAACAATACCATTTATTCATTGAAGACAAAGATACTGCCCCAAGCCAGATGGTATCCTAAGGCACTGACTGAGTGCTAGAAAGAAAAATGGTATTTAAATAGCCTTTAAATCAGCTGAGACAACCACTCCCTGCTCAATAACCGTATCAGCTATTCATTTTTTTCCAGGGGCATCTCAATTCCCTCAGCAAGCCTGGCAAGCTTGCTGCTAGGCTGGTTTTCTGAGGGCATTTCTGAGGGTTCTGCTACCAAGAGCCAAATCTTGCGAGTGTGGCCTCAGCTGGAGCCCCGGCACAGCTGCCAAACCGTGGCAGACAGGGTCAGTGCTCACAGCCAGCAGACCAGGGCTGGAAATCTGGTTTTCTGCATCACCTACAAACCTCACCACTGCTGGCCTCTCCACACAATGTCCAGGATAGCAGCAGCAGGCAACTGGCCCGTGTTTACTCGGAAGAAAGGACGTGCCATTCCTCCCCAAGGAGCCGGCGCTGACCTTTGGGAACAGACATGTTGACAGAGCCACGTTCAGATTTCCTCTGAATTTTCCCAGGCTTGTTTCAGTTTCAATCCTGCTCTTAAGGAAGCTGTTTTCAAACCAAACCCTACATCCCCACTGCTGAAGTAACTGCATCCTCACAGCCCGGTGACTGGCAGGGATGGCCCTGAAGCCGAGCCCCTGAGTCTGAACCTTGTGGGTCAGGTACCGAGCCAGGCCCCTGGTCTGGATGAGGATTTCACAGCAGCTCTCAATGTCTACAGCAGGGCCTGAAGGATGTTGAGGAACAGAATCCCACACTTGGGAGCAGAAGAAAAGTCATCCTTGCAACCAAGGCCATTCTGGCCAAGGCCAGCGCAGCCCAGAGCAGAGGGAGCCACAAGGTTTGACTGCAGAGCCCAGATGCCCTGCTGTCAACACAGCCCAGCAGGAACAATATCCATAGGTAAAATCTTCCTTTCTCTCCCTTTGCCATATGTTTCACTGTGCACTTGCTCCACAGCTTGACGCAACAACCCTCTGCCATACTTGCTGTTCCTCCCCACCTCCTCCCTATTCAACCCCAACTCCTGCTCCAGCTTTCCTGCCTGTTTCCATACGCACCCTCAGATGCACACACGTTGCCCAACAGAAACACTCCCTGAGCTTGTCAGAGGCTGGGAATCTTTTTCACGCAAACCTCCCACGCTGGAAAGGGGCAAGCTGCATCACGCATGGAGCCACAGTGGCACCCTCCTTCTCTTCCCACGGTGCCAGGAGCCACATGTGGGGTGGGACCTATGGAAGAGAGCATCACCCAGTACAGAGTGACCCCCACTTGCTGTGGATGGCTGAGAAGACCAGGTGGTGACTCTCCTCACCTTGCTATAAAGGCCTGGCGGGTTGGAGGTTAGGAGTTTGCATTTGCAAATGCGGGAGCACGCTTGCCCTGTTGCATTCTTACCTATACTCTTCACCGCTGATAAATGTAGTACATGCTTGAGCTTGTCCATCTACCACTCCTGCAGAGCTGAAAGCACGAACGTTACACCATGACATATTGTAGGTCCTACAAAAACACTCTTTACTGAGTTAGACTGCACTGGACTGCCCAATTTAGGGACTGAGAGTCTTGGCGATTAACCCAAATTAACTAACGGAGTGAACCTATGCAATTCCTCAGAGTCCCCTCAGGCACCCACCCCACAAGCACCCTACGCCAATTCCCCCTTTGCTGTGCCCCAGAAAGCCTGCACCCCAAATCCACCAGGGTTCAAACCACAGCGACCCGGCGAGGGGCAGGCAGGGTGCTCGGGTGTGTGGCACAGTGACCGCCACCTCCCTGGAAGTGAGAGGGGACATCACACTGTTTGACACAGCTCGGGGTAACAGAGAAAGGACGTAACGGAAGAAGGATCAATAGCAGCAGCATTCAGATGAACTCCAGACCCAACAAGAAAAGCAGAGACAGACTGCAATTACCAGTACCATTTTTGTTTAATGTCCTCTTCAATGCTCAGTTACTCCATTACAGCACTATAAACAATCAGGATGACCC
Source organism: Nycticryphes semicollaris (assembly GCA_013400055.1). Taxonomy (NCBI): domain Eukaryota; kingdom Metazoa; phylum Chordata; class Aves; order Charadriiformes; family Rostratulidae; genus Nycticryphes; species Nycticryphes semicollaris. Next base: position 140,260 of record VXBJ01004037.1, on the reverse strand, counting down.
CAGGAATAACAAATGAAGCTCTTGATGTTTTATCGTCAGCCTGGAAACAACTTACATCTCTTTCCGCTCCCTAATAAAATTCTTGATAATCTTTATTTTTTTTAATGTTCTAATTGGCTGCTAGTGAGTTCCTCTTTCTGCACCACTTTGAAGAAAACCTGCTTAGATCAGCAGACCGCATCAGGCAGATAATTTTCTGCTAACTGATACACAAAGCAAATGCTTGAACAGAGTCTTGTTTATTTGCCTTTTCAAAATTGTGACATTTCAGAAGTCTCCTTGCAGCCAAAATGTCTGTGTGGGTCATTGTGTGGAGAGACGGGGATCTGCCTACCTAACATTCCTGCCGCGGCTCCGGCAGGGACGTCGTTTGTGTCTCACACAGCCAGAAACACAATGTGGGATTATGGCACACCACTAAAGCCAGCTGCTGTGCTTTGCCTTTGAGAAAGCTGCATTTTGCTATTGTGAAAAAGGATCTTCCACACACAGAGACCCAGCTGCCCTCACCGGAGCAACGGAGAGGCCGGTATCCAAACATAAGGTTTGGTCCCTCTGCTGATGCTCTGGTCCTGTTCATACTCTGACTCCAAGCACAGAGTAAGGCAGGCATGAAAGCAGAACCGAACATTTGGAGTCACTGCAGAAGACGAGTTGCTGGTGACACAAGCTAAGACACCAGGCACTAAAGCATGGTCACATTTTCCCCTCTGCTCTGCACTGGTGAGGCCCCATCTGTAGCAGTGGGTCCAGTTCTGGACTCTCCAGTTCAAGGGAACCGCTGGAGAGGGTACAGCAGAGGCTACAGAGATGATGAGGGGCCTGAAGAGTTTGCCAAGAGTCTTATGAGACAAGGCTGAGGGACTTGGGTCTTTTTAGTCTAGAGAAAAGAAGACTGAAGGGGATCTGATCAACACCTGTAAATACTTCAGGGTCAGTGTCAGGAGGATGGGGCCAGTCTTTTTTCAGTGGTGTCCAGTGACAGGACAAGAGGGAACAGGCACAAACTTCAACATAAAAAGTTCCACCTAGACATGATGAGGACCTTCTCTCCTGTGAGGGTATCAGAGCCCTGGCAGAGGCTGCCCAGAGAGGTGGTGGAGTCTCCATCTCTGGAGACATTCAAACCCCACCTGGATACATTCCTGTGGGACTGCTCTGGGTGGCCCTGCTTTGGCAGGGGGTTGGACTGGATGATCTCCAGAGGTCCCTTCCAACCCTCTAACATTCTGGGATTCTCTGCTCAATTTGCTGGGTGAGGGTTTCCCGGCAGTGAGGGGCAGCACTCAACTGGGATCATGGCATCTATAAAGAGCCCAGGGTGGTAGTGAGTGAATGGTAGGGTGAGGTGGGGAGTGGGCTGAAAGCCACCCTTCACACTTGCTGGCTGCAAACACTGCTGTTGTTTCCCAGCCCAGCATGGTGACTGGGGAGGATGAGCTAGCTGCATCCATCCCTACATGTCTATTACCTTTTGCTTTGGGTAATTATTTACACACACACTCAACTGCAAATCCCCTTCCTGTTAACAGCCTCCAAAAGCACTTCCTAACAGGAAAAACACAAGCCTTACCTCTGTCTGTGGATGAGTTTTACTGCAGATTGGAAATGTCAGGAGTTATCATAGAATTATCGAGGTTGGAAGGGACCTTTCAGATCACCTGGTCCAACCATCAACCGAACTCTGATAAAAAACCATCACTAAACCATGTCTCCAAGCACTATACCAGCTTGGCTTTTAAATACCTCCAGGGATGGTGCCTCAACCCATTGCCTGTGACTTGGGAGAAGAGACCAACCCCCCCCTGGCTACCCCCTCCTTTCAGGGAGTTGGAGAGAGCGAGAAGGTCTCCCCTCAGCCTCCTTTTCTCCAGGCTGAACACCCCCAGCTCCCTCAGCCTCTCCTCAAAGGACTTCTTCTCCAGACCCTTCACCAGCTCCATTGCCCTTCCCTGGACCCGCTCCAGCCCCTCAATGTCTTTTTTGTGGTGAGGGGCCCCAAACTGGACACAGCCCTCGAGGTGGGGCCTCACCAGTGCCCAGTACAGGGGGACGATCTCCTTCTGAGTCCTACTCCCCACGCTGTTCCTGATCCAGTCTAGGATGCTGTTGGCCTTCTTGGCCACCTGGGCACACTGCGAGCTCATGTTATCCCTGCTATCCCCATAAAACAGCGACCTTACCCAACATCTCTGGGGACAACAGGAGGACAGCTGACCTCAACTACCAGCTCAGGAGAGAGTTCTGCTACCATCACCTGCAAACCAGCAATAGTGGGAGACCTAGGACAACATCCTGGGAACGTGCCCAAATAAGCCACCAGCTCTCCATGAGGGTCAGCAGGAGCTAGAGGTGATGTTCACATCAGGATCTATCCTCCCAATCACAGGCACCTTGTGCTCCCCCAGTTCAGCATCGCAGGCAAGGGCCAAGCACCCGGTGCAGAGTGTGTGGAGAAAGCAGTGCTTAAAATACCACATTAGGAGGTGGCTTTGACTCCACTTGGTGCTCAGGTGCAAACGCCTGCCCAGGGTGAAATGCAACAGATAATTGGACTCGACAAGCAATTTATCATAATGCTTTCATCTCTGCAGAGTTAATTCAGTATTTTCAATCCTATTTACTGAAACAGTGGCACCCACATGTATTCTGCTGCCATCATTTGACCCACACTCAGCAGACGTGACTTGGTTGCACAATTAAATGATGCAGCAATGCCTTAATTTCATTTTAGCCCATATTTATAGATCTCTAGCCCTCACTGAGGCAGCACAGGGCTTACACTTGGCTTGTTGCACTGGGCTCTGTTTGCTGTACTTCCCTCTCCCTCATGGGGCAAACTCCGGCTTCCAAATCCCACAGTATGTCCAGTCTCGCTGCCTTTTTACTCATCTCAAAAACAGCCTGACTCTCAACTCAAGCACATAAGCTGCTGCAATAGCATCGCCAAACACTTCTGGGGTTTGAATCTCTGGGACACAGCAGCCTCTTCCTGCCTGCAGAGCCTAAGAGGGCTCCCTAGGAAGCGCTTCCAAAAACCCAGTACCTAGTCACACAAGGGCTCTCAAAACCACTGAGCCAATCCCAGAGACAGCCATTCAGGGAAGGGTGGGCTCTTTTTCAGTGAAACATGAAATTAATTATCTATTTTCTTCCCTCCTTGCCCCTGGGCAGCCCCCCCCAGGTTTCCCCATGGGTCCTATCCTGTGTCACTGACAACACCAAGCACTGCAGCCCTGATTAAGTCATTACAAGTCAGCCCTTGTTCCTCCACTTCCACTCAAGAGCAAATGAGACACATGCAGGCTTAGGAAGCCCTGAAGGATGGCTCTGTCGTGGACACAGTGGGACAAGAGGAGCTGGCAGAAACCTGCACACTCCAGCTGTTTTGGACACAAGTGGTGCCCGCAAATCGGCTGAGTGTTACTCACTGAGCATTTGCTCGATTTTCTACTGGAAGGGCCACATGGGGATAAGCAGGGAAGTTACCGAAGTCAATTGATTATGCTATGGCCACATTACCATGGCCAGAATTAAGTCACAAGACACAGGGCCAACCAGTACTATGTCAGAAGTTCAAGCTTCCACCAAAACTCTAGAAATCACTGGTCATCCCCTTATCTGGTACAAAGGGAGGGGGACCTAAGAGATCCTCAACAAGCAAATAGATGGCACCTCTAACACCTACCACGTGTTCCACAACCAAGAGCCAGGTTCCAGCCCTCAAGGGTTTGGGGAATGTAGGCTGGTACCTCCATGTTGCTCTCCAATTTTCATCATGAACGTTTCTACTCTGGGCTCTCCATTGCAAACACCATTCCTCCATTCAGGAAACCTTAACGTGCCTGGGAATCATCTTTCCAGGCGAGGCAAGGTGCAGAGCAGCCTAGAGACCCACTACAGGCCTTGGACCAGACTTTGCAGTCATGGTTCAGACAGCAAACACGGGGAACCCTCCACTGCTAACCCTGCCAAGAGCTGCTTTACAATACCAGGAGGATTTTCCTATAAATGTTAAGGTCTCCCTGGTGCATGAAGCTAGAGACACTAGAAGCAGGTCCACCACGTACAGGGCCCTATTTCCCAAGCATTAAGGCTGAGCAATAGCAAGCAGATGGAAAAGCTTGTACACGAAGCTTTCTGTGCCTGCTTATCCACGTGCTGTTGTAACCCAGCATTTGCCATGGAGCCAGAATCACCACACACGAAGCCACAAGTTTCCCAAAATGCAAAGGCTTCCCAAAGTGCCTTAACGTTTAGTTTGCTTTTCCAACTCCCTTTGCAGGCTTCATTAGAGTTTCAATTCAAGACCCAAAGTCCATTTCACCTGCCACACCTCAAAGATGCTCAGGCAGCATCAAGAGTCCAGAATAAAATAATAGCAAAAAAAAAAGTAATAATTACTTCTGGAGTTTAAAAGCTCCTTATGGCAAGCCTGAGTACAGAAGGCCTTGTCTCCATCTTACAGCTGGGAAACTGAGGCACAGATCACCACAGTGACATGTTTACAGAGATGTGACAGGACCATGAGAACCCCAAGTGAAGACCTCAGTTTCTTTAACTGTGTGCCTCACACTGCAGGAGCGAAAGAGGCTGTTGCAGACCACGGTCACTGCTCACACAGTGGTGGCCCTGGCAGAGATTTCTAGGAGGGAAAAGGGTTAAGGAAGGGAATTTTGTTACTTTCTTGTCGTATTTTCTCGTGGGGGGAGAAGCGTTGTGCAAGCAGGAGTTTTCCACTGGCGCTAGGCCCCCTTGCACTTATCAATGGGACCTTTCAGGACTCACTCCCTGATTGAGACATCATTTCCTGTCCAACACACTAACCCCATTGATAACTCCACGCTTGATGGGAACTTTTCAAACCTACCAGGAAAGGCCAGGAGACCCAGAAGAACATATACATGAAAACAGAACTGGGGCAAAAAGAAAAAGAAGAGAGAGAAAGAAACGGTTTGGGCCTCAATCCTCACAGTGACAACAAACATTTGTGACTATGGAGCTCTAGCAGGTACATCAGACACAGAGAAGCCACTGACATACCCTTCACAGCAGTGGGATTGGCAGGCCTAGTGCTCCAGGCCAGTAAGAAGTGGAGAGGGACACAAAAGGAAGCTTAAAAACATGCCTCTCTTGTCTTCCAGGAGGCCACAACCAATACAGCTGGCAAAACAGGCTAGAGCTTTTGGGTTTTCAAGTACCAAAAGTGACACATAAAGGGGAAGCAATGATGAAACTAGGACTCTTGAATGTATCTCGGATCAAGTGTCCAAGGGAGAGGAACCTTTTTCTTTCCTAATTTATCATTGCAAACCTGCTCGGTGTTATTTCCCAGGACGCAGCCAAGCCAGCTGTGTACATCCTTAACACTGACTGTGAGGATGATATTCTAACCACTGCTCTGCTCCAACCACAAGCTCCAGCCCAAAACAGACATTTTCCCCAAAGTTTAGGAGTCTGTCAAAGCCCAACTTATGTTTTCACCTACCTCCAAACACAGATTTCATAACCCCAGGCAATTAGACCTTTGCTGCCTACAGAGGCATACTGATACAACAAAGATTGGATCGGGATTACTCCTAAATATTACACCAGCCAGGAAGCTCTCCCTACCCATGCAGGTGCCATGGAGCAGCACCAGAAATTAAATAGCTGATGCCAGGCTGAAACGCTGTAATTTGGACTTTTCCAGTTTCCTGGCTTTAGACTTCAGCCAGCAGCTATTGAGCAAGAAGGCTTTCGAAGAAACCTAAATACACAGGCATGGAATACAGCAAAAGAGCTGTACAAAACAGCAGGAGCCAGGACACCAGCTGGATGGGGAGATGGTTAGGAGGAGGGTCTGGAAGGTTTCCACTACCATTTCCATTATTGAACTGCTGTGGGAGTGTGTAAAAGCTCTGTTGTTTTCAGCAGTTTGGGTAAAGTAGTTTCTGGGGACCCAAAATGTAGATCCCGTTCTGTTCTAAGTGCATCTCAAGTATTTAAAATGAGATTCTCTCTTCAATACGAACCATTCATGAAAATGTCAGCTTTAAATGTCTTTACAGTGCTAGCTACTCACTGTGAGCATACCACCCACTTATCTTACACCCTACAAGGACAGAGTCTGAAAAGCTTCAAGATCGTGACATGTAACAGACCGAACAAGCACAAAGCCTTATTTAAAGGCACTATTAACCCAGCTGCAAACACGACTAGAAGTGTGAGTAGAAATAATATTTTATGTTAGACAAGTAAAACTTACCTGCAGGTCAAAGAACTTGCTGTATCTCCGGTAGATGATCTGGGAAGTCAGGTCAGACCATGTTACGTTGATGATATAGACCTGTTCAGGAGAAAGAAAATACAAGTTAGGTGGGCTCTGAAGCACAGCATACCTCTAAAGGCTGAACAGTCAGAACCTGTAAATGCTGCACCTCACTGTCTGCTCCTGCTCACAAATGAGGAATATAACCCTGGGCACAGGACTAGCCTAAATGCTTTATGCCTGGAGGGGTTCAAGACCAGGCTGGATGGGGCTTGGAGCAACCTGGTCTGGTGGGAGGTGTCCCTGCCCAGGGCAGGGGGTTGGAACTGGATGATCTTTAAGGTCCCTTCCAACTCTAACCATTCTGTGATTCTACGAATTTAAAGCTCCTGAAGTAACAGCCCATCATGGGCTGCTGATCTCCAACCCCATGACCATAGTCCTTCCAGGCAAGATGTGGTTCTCATTCAACAAGGGAATTCAAAGGGAACCCAGCTCTGAGGGGCTCGTGGGATTAACAGCAGTGCAACACACCTGTACCGCACAGCAACAGCTCACCCCTGCAGTACTCAGCCCTTGCTGAGCCACATCGTACCACTCAGCACCTCTGGCGCCTATATCACCTTTGAATCAGACTGATAAAGCAGGTCAGTGGCAGTGACACTGTTTTCTTACAGGGGTGGAAACAGCAACACAAGCTCAGAACAAGCCCAGTACTTCCCTTGTCCAGCCCTAGTCCATCCCCAGAACAATCATCTTACAGACATACTGTTCTCCTGCAAGGCATGATAAAAAATGATTCACACATACATATATACATATATGTACAAAACACAAATCTTTCCATTTGGCCTCAGTACCTTCAAAATATTTTTAATAAAGGAAAAAACAAGCCACATTCTGCGCTCTCATACTCTGACCTTTAGGCCAAATGTTGGTTCTGCTGCTTTGATGACAGATACGCAACAAGACTTCAGCAAACACAGGACGGAGCCATTGAGGGCGACCACCAAGGGTGACTACACAACACCAACGTAATGGAAATGACAGCTAGGCCAGCTCCTGGGTCCATAAAGCAATTTCCAGGTTTCACGTATGGAGTGAGATAAGTATCTGGCAGAGGAAACAGGAAAGCATCCCTCCCTCCCTCAGCCCCAGTGCTGCAGCAGGAACTCTCCCTTTTGCCATGGATGCAGAAGTGAAGCGCTCCATCTCCAGCAATGGGGAATGGATAAGCATTACCCTCTTCTCCATCTCCCCCAGGACACTAGCCCCTCTTCCAAGGTGCTGATACAAGGTAATTGCTTCTGTGCTTTTAACAGTAAAAGGTACTGCATGGAAACACCTGGAGGGATGTATTAACAATGTTTTTCCAAGGACCACTGAGGGACTTTTCCCTTCTTCTTCTTTCCTGGTAGGAGACAGGTGTCATCTGATGTCCTGGAAACCATGGAGGTCCTGCAGCCTCACTTTCTGCTTGTTATGACCACACACAGTCCCCAAAGCAGCTCGCTCCCTTTCTGCTGCAGCCTAGTTTCATGGTGTTTGAAAACTGGACATGCTGAGCACCGGCTGTTAAGGAGATTTGGGGCCTGAGGGTAAGGACTAAGAGCTTTAATTTCACTCCATTATGACAGCAAGCCTACCTGCTGCTCACACCAGAGCAAAGACCATAGAGGCTGGCAAAGGACAGACTGCCCAAGGGTGCAAGGATGACCCTCAGCAAAACCAGGTTATTCCTCCTACGTGTGTTGTATTTCTCCTGGAAAGCCCAAGGCACACAAATTCCCTCACTTAAGGGTAACACTGGCACTACCCTGCTTCATGGAATGGGGATTTAACTGTGTAACGTGAAGATTTCAGGTCCCCTTTAAAGAGCCAGAGGAGTCAGAGCCTGGGAAGGAAGCTCCTGTTGCCAATTCTCAGGCCAGCCACACTACACTGAAGGATATTTTTCCATGTGTTTGTTGTGAAGGAGGAAAAAAAAAAAAAAGTCTGTTAGCTTCACTCTGAGCTAATTCACGACACAAATATTTCTACTCATTCTCTATCCAACAGCTACTTTCAGATGGAAAACCCATTTGATTAAAAACAAATCATAACAGATGGGAGCTGACTGGGATCCAAAAGCAACTTCAGATACTGTAATTCTGGCCCTGGGTTCTCACAAAGAGGACAAAACAGGGATAGAAGAAACATATTGTATGTGCAAATAAAGATTACATTTTTTCTTTAATTATGCGTCTTTTCTCCAGAAGCTAGATAGAAACACACATATGCCACAGACATTCAGGCTTTCTGAATTTCATGGCACTTCAGGCTTCTCCATGCTGCCCTTCAGATCCCACAAAATCTATATGTCCCCAAAATTTTTAACAGCTGGCAAATCACAGAAGTGTCTGGGTTGGAAGGGACCTTTCAGATCATCGAGTCCAACCACCAACCTCACTCTGATAAAACCCATCACTAACCCATGTCTCTCAGCACTAGGTCAACCCGGCTTTTCAATCCCTCCAGGGATGGGGCCTCAACCCCTGCCCTGGGCAGCCCAGTCCAAGCCTTCACAACCCTTTCCCTGTCAAAATCGTCCCTAGTCTCCAATCTGAACCTCCCCTGGTGCAACTGGAGGCCATTTCCTCTTGTCCCATGGCCTGTGACTTCGGAGAAGCGACCGACTCCCCCTGGCTACCCCCTCCTTTCAGGGAGTTGGAGAGAGCAAGAAGGTCTCCCCTCAGCCTCCTTTTCTCCAGGCTGAACCCCCCCAGCTCCCTCAGCCTCTCCTCATAAGGCTTATTCTCCAGGTCCTTACTCCAGACAGGAGTTAATCCTGCTTTAAGAGTCCAGCATTGTTCAGTGGCACGGTGAATGGCACAACACCCCCATCCCAGGAGAGGGGGCAGAGCTGGGTGCCAAGGGATATCCGGGCCAAGAGGTTAGAAGCATTTAGTGCAGGAGAAGGACCCCACTGCACGGTGCAGATACGGTCCCAGGTCTGAAATCCAGCTTCTGGAGCAATGAAACTGCTACTGCCTTCAGTCAGGCCAGGAGTTTAAAGTGGCAATTAAATCTATTTGAGCCTTAGGTCTCCTCAAGCTCAGCCAGTGGTGACTTGGGGACCATGCAGATGCACTGCCTTCTATTCTATTTCATGGGAAGATCATAGCAGGAGTAAGAAAAGCCTTTAATCATAACCCAGAGTCTGTGAAGTGAGAAATGAAAAGGCTCAAAATCTGCCTGGTGGGACACAGGTGCAAATTCTGAAATGACTATTGATTTTCTTTGCTTCTTTGCAAAAATCAAATTGCTTCTTGAAAGCCACCACTTAAAATAATGGGGTATCACCTTTTGCTTGAACTCAGGAAAGATCTGTAAAATGCCAGATTTTAAAAGCAAAGTCTAGAGGTTTCAAAAGCCTTAGATATCACATTTCTCTCCCTCAGAGATCAGAGTTTGGTGATTATTCGCTTCTGCTGCCTTAGCCGGGCCCATAACCTTTTCGGGAGCAGCAAACATTATATCAGCTTACCTCGACATCTTTTTGCTCAGATCTTAAAACGGGTTGCTGTGAAAGCCATCAATGATATCTCCCTGGGGAGAATGAGAAAGGCAGCCCTGGGGGAGCCCGAGGTCACGCGAACGCAAGAGGACGAGGAGGCAGCAGGAAATATCAGATAAATACCGAGAGCCGTCCCACGCTCCGGCGCCTGGCAGGCCCTGCATGGCCCTCGCCAGCTGGTTGAAGAGCCAAGGGAGGGCTTTCTGTGGCATCCAGTGGCTTCCCAAAACTGAGCCACACGAGCCACCACTCCAGCACTCAGCTGGTCCTCCCACGGGAGAGGCCTGGGCCTTCAGCACGCTGCTTCTTGATAAAAGAAGATAAAAATCAAAGCATCTTACATGTCTCAGAGCAAGCTCTTCCATGTAAGCACAGTGTTTCCCTACATACAAAGAACTAAACTTTAATCACAACTGCAAATTATGAATGACTACAGTAATTAATTAAGGTAAAAATACCTGCTTTACGTATCTGCCGTGTTTATGAGCTCAAAGAAGTGAAAATGCAGTTGCAAACGCTTCACCTTAAATATCCTTAACAAAAAGAGTCCTTAGCACGGAATGATAATTGAAGTACAATTTACAAACATCTTACTGCACAATCACTGCATGCTGCAGCCACTAAGAGTGTTCCATTTTTAATTTCACAAATCCAGTCGTTTTTAAGTCTGCTATGCATTTTGAAATAAATCCTTCTTCAGAGAAGCAAGAAGCAGGCCTGTACAGACTGCAGAATATTAATCAGGAACTGAGCTTGATAAGCAGCTCTTAATATTCATGCTGCGTGAAAGAAGGTGCAGGATGTCAGGGGGATTTTATCAGCTGCTAATTACTGTTTTGATTCTAGCTCTGGGAAACTTCCATTTTACCCATCACAGAGCACAAAACTGAATACAATCCAAAGTTACTGCTCTCCCTTTACTGCCTGCACCCAGCAATGAGGAGAGATGACTCCTACTACAAAAAGCAGTCACTCAAATGTCATTGGGCACGTCTCTACCATTGAATGTCTTGCTTTCAATGGAAATTATCCAGTTCCAGCTGGCACAAAACCTAGAGGTAAAGAATTCAGGTTATTCTCTTGTGATTGATTTTTCAATTGGCTTTTAAGAGGCTAATGTTTTGTTTTCTACAGCCAGATGAGCTGGAGTGGAAGATAAATGCCTGAACTGAGCAGCCTGATGAGACCATGAAAAGAACATCCACAAATACACGAGCTATTGGCAAAGGCAAGATTGCAGAGCAGAGACTGGAAATAGACCTGCTCCCATAAGAGAGGGTGCTGTTAACCTTTAATAAGCAATTACAGTAAACACCAGCTATTAAGAAAGTTCTATGAATGCAAAAAACCAACACTATGGTGCAATTTGTATGCAGATACCATCACAACAGCCCCTTTTATCCTGGAGATCGTCAGCTTTTTCAAAGTCTTGTATTGAAATGTTGGATGTTTGTCCTCCAGTGAATCATAATGGAGCTGGAGAAGACAGTCCTCTTCTCCCATATTCAGATGCTATCGCTGCCCGTGAGCTGGAAACTTTCCACCAGCACAGCTCAGCACGTGAACACTCCCTGGTCTGCTTCTGCACAAAGTCAGCGCTGCTCCTGCGACTCGTTGGGCTGGTGGAGTTTATTTCAAACAGCCCAGACTGCAGCCGCCCTCCACAAAGTCAACGTACAGCTGTGCCCCAAATTACCAGAGCACGGGCACTGCACCAACTTACTGTCTGCATAACCACTTTAATGTCAAAGATGTTCTGATGAACACAAATCAGTGCTGGCCCAGACCCAGATTTGGAGCAGTAACAGCCCAGAGACAGCACTTTCAGTATCCACAAGGACAAAGCAGCAAAGCTGCTCACCTTCCAGAAACGGCACAGTTGATTTTAAGGACATTCTTCCACCCCACAAGACACTCTCCCTCAGCCTCTGGGTTTCCCCAGGGTCAGGAGCCACCATGCCTTCAATTCCTGCTCTACACAAGGGCCAGCCTGGCAGCAAGGAGAACAAAATGGCGCAGATAAAAGAACAAAGAAGGTAAGCCCTCCTTCTGCACACACCACCTGTGCCTTCCCTGGCCTTGGATCACATTTCGGGGAATCACAGAATTGTTGGAGTTGAAAGGGAACTCCAGAGCTCACCCAGTCCAACTCTCCTGCTTGCGTTGCCCAGAGCACATCACTCAGGACTGCATCCAGGAGGGGCTTGAAGGTCTCCAGAGACGGGGACTCCACACCCTCCCTGGGCAGCCTCTGCCAGGGCTCTGACACCCTCACCACAAAGTTTTTTCTCCTATTGGAATGGCACTTCCCATATTCCAGCTTGTACCCGTTGCCCCTTGTCCTGTCACTAGGAATCTTTGAGAAGAGTCTGGCTCCATCCTCCTTCAACGCACCCTTTTGGTACTTGTAAACATAAATAAGGTGTTCCCTCAGCCTTCTCTTCTCCAGGCTCAAGAGTCCCAGCTCTCTCAGCCTTTCCTCCTCAGGGAGATGCTCCAATCCCTCCATCATCTTTGTTACCCTATGCTGGGCTCTCTCCAGTGGTTCCCGGTCTCTCTCGAGCTGGAGGGCTCAGCACTGGATGTCTGGATGCGGTGAGCAAAGCATGGGCTCCTTGCCCAGCTCACCACCGTCCAAAAGGCCCCAAAAAGCTCTGTGAGACATGGGCAATTCCCACAGAGATGAAGTCAGACCCTCAGCCCCCAGCCCATGGCGAGTCCACCACCGGTGCCACACAATGATGTCAACCTTTCCGCACGACTGTCTCCAAGGGACCCACAACTCAGCCCAGGGCAGGGCCGAGGAAGAGCTATTTATTTTCAACTCCAGTCCGGAGCTGTTCTCACCCCAAAAATTTCGAGACTGAGCTGAGAAAGAGGGAAGAGGCTCAGAAGAAAGATGAAACCCAAGCAGCCCCACACAGGAAAGCCTCTCGGGGGTTGGTTGCTGCCGTGGCTGGGTGCCCGAGAGCAGCGCCGAGCACGGGGGCTGCACGCAGGTGTGGGGTGTCTGCCTTTTTCACCAACCAGATGTGGTTTCACCGACATCCCTCTACACGGCTCCTGTTTCCATTACCAGTGAGGGAAAAACGTAACTGAGAAAAAGCCAAAGCGACCCACGGGTCTCAGGGACAAATGCTGCACGTACCCCAGTTTTGGGAGCGAAGCCAGAGTTACAGCATGCTGGGAGGGAACGAAGTGGACAACCCCAGCGTTGGCCAGTTCTCATCGCTGAGCAGCCACCACACAGGCAATTTAAGCAGGACACAGCAATTCCAGTTTGCATCATAATTCACAAGCTAATTTACAGGCTAACTAAACATACAAAGAGCGGGAGAGAAAGAAGGGGGACGGGGGGGGAGATAGGAGACCCCTCCTTCCTTCACTGCTTTCTTTTGTTGGTCTTGTTTCAGCTCTGAACAGCAACACAAGGGGATTAATGCTGGATTAATGCTGCTTCTCTTTTCAGCCATATCACATCAAATCTGTCTTGTGTATACAAGAAAAATAAACTCATTTCTAGCTCTGAATCCAGACACGCTCCAAGACTCAAGCTGGGCCCTTTCTAGTTTACAAAACCCCACCAGTACTGCGTCCTATACAGGCACAGACCTTCCTCCTGGTGGAAGATTAACCGGGATGAAATCCATTTCTCTTTGCCAAATCCTGGTACTTAAACACAAATGAGAACAGCAAACAACTGCCTTGAGCTAGCCAGCAGACGTCCCTGGGAACACAGGAAGAGGAGCTCATTTGAGTGTGGAGGCACCTGGCTAGATGTTTTTGCTGGTTTCCTAGCTTCAGGGGTACAGACCAGACAAGGAACTGGCCTGTGTCTGAATGTCAAATCCAGCTCATGGTGCTTACACAGGCAGAGGAAGACAATACTTAGCCTCCCATATTTTCTCCCTATATTGATGAGGTTTCAAAGTCTGTGGTTCAAATTCCTATTTATTTAAGTCTCATCTTCACCCCTCAGGTTTGTTTGGCACTTGCCAACTTGGGTTTTTAAGTTCAGGCCTTCACAGCACCCTCCTCCTAAGAAGATGCTCAAAAGTCCCCTGCAATCACAGCAATAAGCCAAAAGGGGAGAAACCTCCCCACTGGATTTCTCTGCATGGCTGTGAGAGGGATAAAATGTAAAAAGTGGAATTTGCACCCATGATCTGTGACAATAACTTGAGCAGGGAGCTGCAGAACCAGAACAGCTGGGAGCCCTGCAGCTCATTTAGAAACCACCTCTGAGCCTCTTGCTGGGCTTGTTTGATCACTTAACTTCATTCTTAGGGGTGTGCGAGCAGAATATGACGTGTCTAATTCTTGCAGACATGCAATACCTGTGTTGCATTAGCAGGGCTTTGTTTGTTTTTTAACTGATATCCTGGAACGTGTCAAAGACCTGTCACGGCTCCCATCTTATCTCCAATATATCCAGTAACCGGAGCTTATGGAAAGAGAATAAGAAACAAGATTAGTAAAGATTGGTCACTCCCCTGCTACCACCTCCCAGCTCCAGGAAGCAGAATAGCAGCTTCTCTGTGTATTGGGTTTGCATGAGAAGGTTTTGGTAAGGGGGAGCTCCGGGGGTGGCTTCTGGAAGAAGCTGATAGAAGCTCCCTTATGTCTGACAACAGCCAACGACAGACCTGCCGCTGGCCAAGGCTGAGCCCATGAGTGATGGTGATAGCACCTCTGGGACAACACATTTAAGAAGGGGGAACAAAACCTACACAACAGTAATTGAAGAGAGGAGTGAGAATACTTGACAGAAACAACCCTGCAGACACCAAGGTCAGTGAAGAAGGAGGTGCAGGAAGTGCTCCAGGCACTGGAGCAGAGAGTCCCCTGCAGCCCATGGTGACGACCATGATGAGGTAGGCTATCCCCTGCAGCTCATAGAGATCCACAGTGGAGTAGATATCCACCTGCAGCCTGGGGAGGACCCCATGCCAGAGAAGAAGATGACTAAGGCTATGACCCTATGAAGAGCCCATGCTGGAGCAGGTTCCTGTGGACCTGTGGAGAGAGGAGCCCATGCTACAGGTTTGCTGGCAGAACTTGTGACCCCAGCAGGAGACCCACGCTGGAGCAGTCTGTTCCTGAAGGACCGCTTCTTCTTTGAGCGTCTTCTTAGGCCACGGAAGAGACCCACGCTGAAGTAGTTTGTGAAGAGCTGTCTCCCATGGGAGGGACCCCACGCAGTGGTAAGAGCGTGAAAAGTCCTCCCCCTGAGGAGGAAGGGGTGGCAAGAGACAATGTGTGATGAACTGACCACAGCCCTCACTACTGCCCCCCTGCACCATTTGTGGGGAGGAGGTAGAGAATTCAGGAGTGAAGTTAAACCTGGGAAGAAAGGAAGGCTGGGGGCAAGGAGTTCTAAGACTTGGGTTTATCTCTTATTATTCTGCTCTGATTTGCGTGGTAATACGTTAAACCAATTTCTTGGAGTTGAGTCTGTTCTGCCCATGATGGAAATTAGTGAATGATCTCTCCCTGCCCCTATCTCAACCCATGAGCCTTTTCTTGTATTTTCTCTCCCCTGTTCAGCTGAGGAGGGGAGTGACAGAGTGGCTTTGGTGGGCATTTCACATCCACCCAGGGTCAACCCACCACACCCTGCAAGGAAAGAGAAGATGAGGGAATCAGACAATACCCACCTATTGGACTCACGTACATGCATGAGGGAGACTGAGCATCCACAATGTGGACCTATATTCTGTTCCAAACCTCTTTCTATCCACCTGCATTTAACTTTCCACGTGTGATGGAACTATTTGTGAAACAGAATAACCACAGGACTGAGTTTTCTGCCATTTAAGAGTTGACAGATGATTAGAAAACACAACTTCGAAGCCACCAGAGCATTAGAACAGCAGTGACAAATGTAAAATGGAAATAAGAACATACAGGCTCTCTGTGAAACCTGGCTCCCTCATGGACTTCTCAAATGCTCCACATGGGTCTGAAAGAGGCTGTTGATGGCACACAAATGAAAAAAACCAAGCTGCACTTGAAGGTAAAAATTTTCAGCTTATTGCCTCTTAAATCCGCATCCCACTTGAATTATAAACTATTTTAACTCAGTGTTTGTGTCTTTCTCCCCAGCAGGCAGCTGGTGTTTCATAAGGACACCAAAGTATGAGAACATCCTGGTGAAAACAAAAAAAAAAACAAAAACAAAAACAAAAGAGAGAAGCTCCTTTCAAAAAAGGAAAGAGCACTGGGAAAAGTGACAATCAACAGATGACACCGACCCTCTCAGACTGGAATTTCAAGTCCTTCGAGTAATTTCGCAGAAAGATTTTGAATACAGAAATCATATCATTTTAGGAACTGATTTGTAGTTTAAATTCTTCTGAAAATAAATGTATCAACCCTGAAGAACCTGTCTCAATGTAGAAGTCCTCAGTGCCAGTGCTGGATGTGGAAGCAAGGTGGAGGTCCCTCTAGAGTCACTTATCTCTTACAGCCATGGCGTTGGCTGCACAGTAATGGATGGATGCAAAAAAGACGTGGCACTTACAAAAATTATTTTCAAAAATAAAGACAATTTCACTCCCCTACTTTTACTCTCTCTAGAGAAGCAAATTTTAAAAATTGAATGAAGCAGGCTTCATCCTGCTTCCACTGAAATTAATTTTAATAAGTGATGAGACCAGCTACGAGTTCCTTCAAAATCCCTCCTTAGTTTATAACCCATCCTTCTACCTTCAGCTATAGGAAACCACTCTGCTGTCCGATCAGTGCTGACACCAACCAGATGAGGGCAAAGTCTGTGAATTAAATCCTGCTCCGGATGGGTACAACCTGCATCTGGTTTTGATGGCCATTACAGAGTCATCAGACCCATGGAAGCTGATGGGAAGAGTTTCATTCCCTTCATGGTGCTGAATCAAACCTCACATGAAAGTGGGATTGCTAAAATACCAGAAGGATGCTTTCAGAACAGAAAGACTGAAGACATAAGCAGCTGAACTGACTCTTGCACAAGAAGGATTGACCTGGGGGATGTTCAAAATAGGACGAGTAGAGCTCTGCTCATCTTTAAGGCAACTGGATTTTTGTCATCGAGTGCCCTGGGGCCAGGGATACAGGAATAGCTCGGCCAAATGAGAAGTAACAAGAACTTGCTTGCTACTGTGTTAAAAGCATCAAGATTGATGAGACAGAGAATAAAAACATGATCTGGAAATCACTGTTTTCCAGTTAACACCGAATCTCACACATGTTTACAGAGAGTTATTTATGTCTGTGGGAGATCTGTCCAAGTACCTTCCTTTCTGCTCCAAGAACGAGTGCCCATCTCCACTGCCCCAGCAGGGTTGTGCTGACGTGCTTCTCCAGCTACAGAGCACGTACACAGCGTGTAGAGCACACACGGCCCGTGGCCACGCGCAGACAGGGCACACCATGACGCTGCTGACCCTGCTTCACGTACGGGCACAGAGATGATTGCACACTGCAGGTGTGTAGCTTCACTCAAAGATGATGGAGGGGTTGGAGCATCTCCCTGAGGAGGAGAGGCTGAGAGAGCTGGGACTCTTGAGCCTGGAGAAGAGAAGGCTGAGGGAACACCTTATCTATGTTTACAAGTACCAAAAGGGTGGGTTGAAGGAGGATGGAGGCGGAAACTTCTCAGTGGTTCCCAGTGACAGGACGAGGGGCAACGGGCACAAGCTGGAACGTGGGAAGTTCCATTCCAATAGGAGAAAAAAAACTTTGTGGTGAGGGTATCAGAGCCCTGGCAGAGGCTGCCCAGGGAGGGTGAGGAGTCCCCTTCTCTGGAGACCTTCAAGCCCCACCTGGATGCAGTCCTGAGTGATGTGCTCTGGGCAATCCTGCTTGAGCAGGGGAGTTGGACTGGGTGAGCTCTAGAGGTCCCTTCCAACTCTGACAATTCCCTGATTCTGTGAAACAAGAGAAACTCCCTGCACAGCCAACCTCACAACTGCAAACAGAACTGTTGCTAGAACCAACCGTCTTTTCGGCTTCTCATGTTCAGGATTCCCTCCCGGCACCAACACTTGCATGTAGTTTATATTTGCATGCAAATCTTCCGGCTTTGATTTGTAACCTTACATATGACCCCCAGCTGCAATGTTGGAAAAGCAAAGCAAGGGCCTGGGAAAGGGAGCAAAACTCCTCCAGGCCCTTCCAGAACAATGACAAAGCTCTGGGACATTCTTAGTCCAAATAATGGAAATTCTCCCGGGATTTTGCCATAGAATAGTGGGATAATTTTTTTCTTCTCATTTTGAGTAGAGGGAAACATAAAGTTCATGTAAACCAAGAGACCCTCGAATTCACAAAGACAGATCTGAGTGGTACAATACTTTGAGTGGGATCCACAACCCCAGACAAAAAACAGCTCTGAAACACTCTTCTAATTTCTATACACTTTGTGCAACTACATTTTTCGTGGTGCACGGCTGAAGGATAAAAACTGAGGTGAAATCAACTGGATCAACCAGCAAAGCATCGCAAAACTGCCAGCATAACACGCTGACAGATGACTATTTGCATTTTAACTGCAAAATATTAGTCAAGTGAAAAATAAACCTGTTCTCAAAATGAAAACACCCATCAACAAACATGCAATGCATGTAGATTTTAGATTATACTGCATGATCACATACACGTGAGACTGAATGGACTTGTTCTCTACAAGATAATCCTGACAAAGTGAAACCAGTTCTTGGAAAGAAGGGAGCAAATTTCCTCAATGCCCGAAAGATGCAATGCTGAAGTCATGGGGAAAAACATCTTTCATTGCAGTGACCTTTGATTTCAGGCTTAGGAGAAATCCGAGTCTTGTGGGGAGAAGAATGAAAGAAGAAAATGACCATGTGTGCTAGTCTTGCAAAAAACAACTGACTTTCTCTACAAAATGCCAAAAAGGAGGCAAACATGGAAAGCCCTCCTTATTCCCCTCAGTGCTTCTGGCCAAGGCAGGAAAACTGATGCAAGAGTCGTGCGCAGGACAGATCTCTCCTCTCAGGGCACAGCACTGAATTAAACCAAAATTACCTTCTTCCTGTGGAACTTCAGAGTTTTCGGGAAGATACTCTGCCAAATCCTCGCACCCTCAATCACCGCCTCTTTGCTAAGTTGAACTATTGTCTCTGCTCTTTCCTTCCCTCCTACTCTCCTCACAATCCTCCTCCTTTTCCCTCCTTTTCCCACGCTTGGTTTCCTGCCTTCCCACTTGCAGGAACACCCTCTCCCGCCCCAGATGCACAGGATTGTGAGGGACAGTGTAAACCCACCCCCTCTCCAACTCTGCAATTTGCAGCCTGGGCCACACACAGACACACACAGCCGTCCTCACCGCTTTCCAGACCCCCTTTCTTCAGCACACCTGGCTGGGCGAGCTTTGCTCTGCCTTGCTGGGATACAGGGATACAAAGGATATGCCTTTTCAGCCCAGAGCAATACTGTGCTTTGGGCATTTCTGCTCAAAACATCACTCCCCACATTAAAACCTGCAAAAGTAAGGACGCTGTGGTAGGAAAAAAAATATATGTAACTGCTGAGCACATGGATAGCTGCTGGGCAGGACAGTCACACTGTCTATAACTTTGTGTCCCCAGCTGAGGATTTGGGAGAGGAGTCTCCAGGCTGTACTGCAGCCAGAAGAGAAAGTCCCCAAGTTCTGCTCCTGCCCTGCACTGCCCACCGAACCAGCCCCACGTCTCCCCAGACTGTACAGAGGGACAAAGGAGATGGGCCCCTAAAAGGATATCAAATTTGGGCATATGGCTGTCCTCAGTAGTTGTTACTACACTGCCAAAGGACACGACCATCAAACCAGCCCCCAAGCCTGGCTCCCGCACTGGCACAAGCCATTGCCTTCGTTCCCTGCTAGAAGCCCAGACCCTTTTCAGCGCTGGGGAAAACATTCCCAGGGATTTTTAATCACCCTGGGCTGGGCTTTGTCACTCACACAGGTTCCTCCCCCTCCCAAGAAAACTCCGCATCTCCTCTGGAGCCACACACTGCCATTCGGTAACGGGCTTTCTGTCAGAGCTGTCAGGGGTGGCAGTGATGGCAACCACACTAATTCCTTCCCGTTTACCTATCGCAACCCAGCCACAAGCCACACATACCCTGAGAGTTACTCATTTTTGGAAGGAAAGCGTGCGGCTGCAAGTCAGCATGTGTCACCTTAGAAATAAGCCTTTTAGGGCCATGCCTATATTACATGTTTTATCGAAACCAGTAATAAAATGTGAATCAGCAAAATGACTGTATGCGTTTACATTTCTGTCAAATTCAGGGTTTACAGTAACTTGGAACAATAAACAAACCTCTTCCTTTCGATCCCCAAGCCTGAATATTCTCCCACTTTTAGCCACTTAAAGGGAATTATTAGCCTTCCATGGAGAGAAACTGCTTAAGTGACCACCCAAAGTCCAGCAAAATTACTGCAGGCTTTCAAGAACTTATACAGCTGCACTCAACACATACAGCATCTGGAGACAGCAGGAATTTGCTAGGCAGGATTTCGGGGAAAAAGTCTTAGTTTTATGCATCCCAAAGTCAGGATCTCAAACTGGTCAAAGCCACTCATTTTAGATCCCTGTCTAACTACATGGCTAGGGTAGACATCCGTCTCTGGAGGTGTCCCTTCCTCTGTCTGCAGGAGGATCTTATGCTGGACAGGCATCTAATCTCTGTAAGGCTGAAATTAATGTGACAGTAAGTAAAGGCCTATGTGGTGCTGAGATGCCAAAACTGATGGTGACCTGTGTCTCCTCCATGACGCAGCCCATGGTGGTCCACAAAGCAGCTTTGCTGGCTCAGCCCCATGTCTTTGCAGGGCACATTAGCAGCAGCACAGCATCTTTCGGATGCGGCTTGATGGGACTTCTGAGTGCCATCCATCTCTGTCACAGCCACTGGGTCCAACTGACAGTGACTGAACACTTCCAAGTGCCAGACCCTTTTAAAAAAAATGAGGATTTGACTCCAATCTTGACTCAGAGAATTTAAAGTTTTTAACCTGGGTCC
Organism: Nycticryphes semicollaris; assembly: GCA_013400055.1. Classification (NCBI taxonomy): domain Eukaryota; kingdom Metazoa; phylum Chordata; class Aves; order Charadriiformes; family Rostratulidae; genus Nycticryphes; species Nycticryphes semicollaris. The sequence goes on along the minus strand of VXBJ01004037.1, from coordinate 119,444 downwards.
CCAGAGCAACGTTAAATTCCAATTTATGAAGCACTAACAGAGGAAGGAGCCGGAGGCACCACTATAATTTACCATTAAGCAGATATGCAAAGATAATAATCCAGACAGCAGGCCAGGCCTGAGTGCCAGCGCACCAAGGGCATGGGCACAGCATGGACCAAAGCGAGCTCCTGCATTTAGTGACCTTGGACAAGCAGTAGCTTGTGCTCATGGAGCCTGGGAAGAGGACGGGTGTTTTTTTAAGAGATGCTTCCTCTTCAGTTTGGCTCGGCTGCCAGCTTCGGAGCAGCGCTCTCGCTCTCGTCATGCAGATGCTTTACTAACACACCCCCAGGCACAGGCACATGACGGGGGTTGGACAGTTTGGCCAGAGGGCACAGAAACGTTCTGCCACCCCACAGGTGTCCTGAGAGACAGACAAGCAGGTAACAACTTCTGTCCCACCCAAGGGCAGCAAATAGGTTACACCATCCCTGAAGCGAGCTGCAGGATGAACGCGTCTCCTGCCAAGCGCTTCGTTAATGAGCTGATTTGAAAATCCTTTCCCTGCGCGTTTGCTCTTACAGAGCAGATGTGAAGAAGTTGAGTTGAGATAAAAGACGAAGGTGCTCAACGGCTTCTTGACCCATTTCAGGCTTCAAACCTACCTTGCTGCTCCCAGGCATCAACCTGTGTTGTCCCAAACGCTTCCAGCAGGTAACAGGAGCAGTGCAGACAACTTCCAAAGTCCCTAACACTTTTCTTTTTTTCTAGGACCAGGGATCTGCTTGCAGGCAAGGCTACACCAAAATCAGCTTGGCGATGCAAGGCCTGCCTGCCCCCAACCACCCCGGAGCTTTGGTTGCCAAAGGGAAAGACAAAATAAAAAGCAGTGGAGGGAGAGTCAAGCCCCGCAGCTATCTCGACTCAGGGCTGAGCTGGAATCATTCACACTACGTGTGTAGGGCTGAATGGCACAAAATGCAGGAGGTGTGAATCACAGCATCGTAATTCCACGGCCTGAAGTGTCTCATTGCGAAACAGGGCAGAGCTGGGATCCTTTTTTTCAGTGCCATAATTCCCCTGCCTCTTCTCTCCCCCACAACCGCCCTTTGAGTGGAGACACGTCCAAAAAGGATCAAATCTCACCCTCCTCAGCCCTGTGAAACGTGAGCAAAACCAGAAGGGCTTAGCCCACTATGCCTTTTCTTAAGGCCTCAATAACAAATTAGTACCCCTCAAATATAAACCACTCATTTCCTTGGAACAGCATGAAGACGGATGTAGAAATCACCCGATTCACAGGCGGGTGCTATCATCAGGCTCTGGTGAGAGCCACAGCATCCCATGCTCCTGCAGAGCGCTTCCCTTTCCCACCCTGCTCTGTGCAAATGGAGGTGAGGTGCAAAGGGAGGTCTCCAGGCTCAAGCCCCACAACCCACCTCTGTTAGCAGCCTGGTGATGTGAGCTGCTCTCCACCAGGAGGTCCCCCAGTAAAAACAAGCCCTTGCCCACATTTCAGCAAATGCAGCCTGTTAAATGAGAGGGGCTGCTCTCAGCAATGCCACCAGGCAACCTGCTCCAAGATTTGCCCTGGTCTGCCTTAGGTAGAAGGAACAGACATCCTGGACATCCCCTGGACAGAGTGATGGGACAGTTCTGGAGGCCAGTGGGATAGCTTCCAAGGTTAAAAAGAAAAAAAAAAAAAAAATTAAATCTGAGGCAGGGATCTGCTCCCAGGCCAACCAAATCCCACTGGAAGCAGCAAGCAGGGAGGAAGTCTCCCACAGGACACACCAAACCCTGTCTGACACAGCCACCATGGCAGCTCTCATTTGAGCAAAGAAACAAAAATCAGACAAAATGAAGGCTGGAGCTCTTCCAGATGAGAATGCCACAGGCTCGGGGTGCCAGAGACACACCATTAGGCTCCCACAGTCTCTCCTCTCTGTTAACCATCCAAATTGCTCTTGAGGTTAAGCAGAAGAGGCCAGTTGGAGAACTGACCAGTAGTTTTAGCAGAGGATAACTACCAGCCCTGAGACATAGCTGACCACAGGGCAAAACCACTCCTCCCATCAGCATTCTCCAGGAGTGCCTCAGCAAGCCCAGGACCGCCCTGGATGAGGTAGGCAAGAGCAAAACCTGGCCTAAATGCCTGTTACCCATGTTGTCTGTGCTTCAAAGAAGGAGATTTCTGCTTCCCCAAGTTGCCTGTGAGGCTTCTCCACCAGCAAGACAAAGACAGCTGAAAGGTTCCTCATGGCTTGTAAACACAGAGGGAAGTCTCACCAGATGATGAGATGGTGGCCTGATGTTTCCCCTTCTTCATGGTCACAAAAAAGATCTTGCCAGCAACCGTCCTTTTTCTAAACACTGAGATGATGAGTGTTTTGCTTTGGTCCTGTAGATAAATGTCATCTCCTCAGGAGAGGAAATCTTCATCAAAAGCATAGGGCAGAGAATGAATGGTCTGCAGAGATCACAACAGTGATCCTCTGGGGGCTCAGCCTGCCAAGGCACTGAAGAACACACTTCCAGAAAGGGCCTAAATTCAAGAGATTTCAATGGGATTTAAGCTTGTGTTTATTCTGTTGCTGACTTGCAGCCTGCGACCATCAAGGTCTTCCTCTTTGTCCAAAGCAGTGACAAACTGCAGTTACTTACACAACTGTTGATTTATGGGCACTGCTGAAAATCCTAACTCTTGGTGACTATCATCCTTCTACCATAATTTTGGGCTTTCCCAAAAACAGGCTCATGCAGTTGGGTCTACAAACCTGACCGATCTTGCACAGATCAGCAGGAACTGCCCTCCAGCCCAAAACACCCCAACTCCAGCACACAATAATTGTTCCTATACCCTCATTTCACACATCAACTACGTCCTGCCAACCTTCAGCTGGAGAGGATTGAATTCTCTCCAGATCAGCTCACTCCTTGCCACAGCTGCAGCAGTCTACTCACATTTCCAACCCTTGTCAAACTGCCCTGCTGTGGTTGCCACATTGCCAGTCGTGCAGGCCAGGGAGGGCTCTGAAGCAGACCCTCCATGGTGGCAAGACAGCTAGGTCATGATTGCAGTCACTCAGCAGCCAGAACTCCTTGGAGAGGCTGCCAAGAGGCTTTGGTCTGTCAACTGCACTGCTTCTTAGCTTGCAACCACAGGGAGCCACAGTCAGAGCTTGTCACCCACTCTCCAAGCCAGCAATTCACTACTAGCACAGTGAGAAATCATGCATGCAAAAATACAGAAAACAGAAAAATGTCACACCTCTTCTACGTGACCAACCCCCTTTCTGTCCTGTGGATTTAAGGGGCAGGACAGGCAAAAGAGGCTGGAGGATTTTCTAGGAGTTCAGAGAAATTCCATCTGTAGGACAGGGTTACCAATTCCCATCTGCAAACCCGGCCACTCAGGAGGTCCATCAGTCCACTTGGAAACACCTGCCAGACCAACTGGTGACCAAACTGCCTCCTCGCTGACGTGGGAACCCTCCTTAGTCCTAAAACTGACTCCTAAATGACACTGAACTGCAAATTTGCTTGGCAGGGTAAATTATTGAAGCATGATTTAAAAGCGAGCTCTGAAGCGAGGGAGCTCAGCCAACTGCTGCATCTGGCCACAATATTGAGAGTCAATCCCCCAGTTAATAACCTCAGACTCCATCGAGGTGTGACATTAAAAAACAATCTGAATAATATCCCAGCCATGTCACTTTATTATTTTTCCCCTTGAAAGGGCATCTGGCATGCAATACTTGGATTTTCCCTCATCGCTGGGAAAGCAGCAACAACATTTTCCAAGGGTCTCCGTTCCCTGACCAGGGAGTGGAAGGGAAGCATGTTGTTCATGCATGGCTCCTAACATTTCTTCCAACCAGCTGGACACCTCTGCCCTTCTCTTCTCCCCTCTCCCGTGGAGAAAGACAGTTGCTACAATTGGGCTGCAGCTGGGGAGAGCAGAAAATGTCATTCCTGTTGCTGCTGCTCCAAAATCAGCAGCTGACAGTGGCAGACTGCAATGTACCTACCATCTCCTTTAGAAAGGTAAAGGCATCTCTCCCACATCACATAGAAAAACCCTCCAGGAACAAGTATCTCAGACTGGACATCTGGAAACACCAGCTATGGAAATTGTCTGTATATCCGTTTCTAAACACAGCTCAGGCAGCTCAAGCAGAGCTTCCTCTGTGTCCACACTCTTACGTGTACCTTCATGGACCCTTTGGAATAGCAAATTCAAGACCGCTCCAGTAAAACACCATTCCCTGTTTTCAGTTTGACACAAGCTGAAATTCTCTTTCAACTTTGTGTTCTTGTGATTTTTACAGCTGCCAGGAGACCATCTTTTCCACAGAAGGCACTGTGGAAACAAGTTTCGATATCTATCACAGCTCCAGCAACCTTACCAAACTGCTCACCACAAACCCAGGTATGACTCAGACCAACCAAAACAGAATCTAGACTCCTACCTTGAAGTGTGCACAGGGCCAAGGGTCACTGATGCCAGTTGGTGCATGTGTGAATGGAAGCTCTGAAGGAGGTGATCATCCCCCTGGACTGGGCACTGGGGAGGCCCCACTTCAAGGGCTGTGTCCAGTTTGGGGCCCCTCACCACAAAAAAGACATTGAAAGGCTGGAGCGGGTCCAGAGAAGGGCAACAGAGCTCACAAGGGGTCTGGAGAAGAAGTCCTTAGAGGAGAGGCTGAGGGAGCTGGGGGGGCTTAGCCTGGAGAAAAGGAGGCTGAGGGGAGACCTTCTTGCTCTCTCCAACTCCCTGAAAGGAGGGGGCAGCCAGGGGGGAGTCAGTCTCTTCTCCCAAGTCACAGGCCATGGGACAAGAGGAAATGGCCTCCAGTTGCACCAGAGAAGGTTCAGATTAGAGATTAGGAACAATTTTGACAGGGAAAGGGTTGTGAAGGCTTGGACTGGGCTGCCCAGGGCAGGGGTTGAGGCCCCATCCCTGGGGGGATTGAAAAGCCGGGTTGACCTAGTGCTGAGAGACATGGTTCACCTCAGTACTGGAGAGATATGGAGGTGCTGGAGCGAGTGCAGGGGAGGGCAATGGGACTGGTGAAGGGCCTGGAGAATAAATCTCATGAAGAGCCATTGAAGGAGTTGGGACTGTTCAGTTGGAGGAAGAGAAGGCTGACGGGAGACCTCATCCCTCTCTACAACTACTTGAAAGGACACTGTAGAGAGGTTGGTGCTGGTCTCTTCTCACAGGGAATTAGTGATAGAATGAGAGGGAATGGCTTCAAGCTGCAACAGGGTAGGTTTAGGCTGGACATTAGGAAAGAATAGGCTGTCCAGGGAGGGGGTTGAGTCCCCATCCCTTAATGTGTTTAAGAGTTCTTTAGATGTGGTGTTGGGGGATCTGGTGTAGGGGATAACTTTGTAGAGTGGGGCTGATAGTTGGACTGGATGATCCCAAGGGTCTTTTCCAACCTGAATGATTCTATGATTTGATGGTTTAGTGATGGTTTTTATCAAAGTTAGGTTGATGGTCAGACTAGATGATCTTAAAGGTCCCTTCAAACCTAAATAATTCTGTGATTCTATGAGACACCTTATGTGAACTACAACCATAAAACATCAGAGTTCGTTTCTAAATACGAGAATATGGCCTTAAAAAGAAGCATAGCATTTCCAGAGGAAAACTGAATCGAAGCTACACCACTGAAATTGAGTCACTGCTCCAAACAAGTCTGGAAGCTCCACTCCAAGAACCAATAAAACCACATCACTGGCTCAAGCCAGGAGATAGCACCTGGAGGTGAGGGAGATGAAAGAGCCTTTTCCCAGAAGGGAAGAAAAACTCTTTGAGAAGAGTTTGTGCTTAGGTCTTAATGACCCATGAAACAAGGAGGTGAAGTGCAGAGGGAATTCACAAGCAAACATCCCTCAGGAATGCCAGCATCAGCACACACAGCTGGGACAGGTAAACTTTACAGTGCCAGGTACAAGACAGAAGAAAAAAATGTTTTGAAGGCAAGATTTTTTTCCAGGAAAAAAGAGCACCATGGCTATAAAATAGTGCATCTTCATACCAAGTTTATTTTGAGCCTTGGGCTGCAGGCAGCACTCTCCTACTGACTGCCAAGCTGGCTACTGTGTTCCTCTTCACTCTGCAATACTTACTTGATTGGCAAGATACTATTTCAGAGCTATAAAACCTTCCTGGAACACTCTCCCAATAAACTGAATTCCTTTTCTAACTAATCATTTTATTTGCCTGATTATTAGCAGCACTTGGAGCAAATTAGACACCACAGGCACAATCCTGGTCCCTGCCCAGCAGCTGTTTATAGGCTGCCCTGTGAAGGACCAGGACCGAGGTCTCCAGCCCAGCTCCTTGTGCAGAAAGAGCAGAAGAACAAGCAGAAGGCTACCAGGAGCGTGCTGGGGAGCTGCCTGCCATAGGGCACGATGTATTCCCCAGGTTAGTAACATCTGACTCAACTTCTATGTTCTATGTCCTACATCAGCCTTAAAAAGAAGTTCTCTTTGGGTACTTGCCTTTGAGTAGTGAAGTCCTGTCTACCCCTTCAACACAGTAAGGGACACTCTTAGGGGCGCCCCTCTGCAATGAAGAAGCTTTGGCAGGAATGATGCAGAGCAGTAGCTATAATTTCCCACTACAAAGCAAACAGAAAGTACATTCCCTGCGTTTCTCCAGCAGCAACTGGAGGCATAAACTGGATGCAATACCCAGGAGAATGAACTGCTCTCCATCCCATATGGAACCAGCACCATAAGGGCAGTTCTAGTTAAAACCAGATAAAACCCATTCCAGGGGGACCTTAAAGCAGAGATTAAAATTCAGGAGTCAGGGGCCAGTTATTCGCAGATATGAAGGGCAAACAGGTGTGTTAAGCAGGTATCAAGGGCACACTTATACTTAAATTAACGACCTTTCAGATAGCAGTGAGATAAACCTAAACCAAACTAATATCAAGAGAGCAGCACAGCAGTGTACCCCACTCAACCAAAGCTGCCCCTCCAAGCAGCGGAATAAACTCGCTGGAGCCTCTTTGTAGCACACTCAAATTCTCTGGGATATAAAAAGCCCGTTGACTCGCCTGGCATGGGGGGACAGCAGCTCAGTCACGCACGGGGATTTTCTCTTCAAACACTTCTCGTCTCCCTCTGTGTTTAGGCACACGGACACACACGGTCTCCCAGTCCAGCTGGGATGGGATATCCTGGTATCAAATGCTTCAGAGAGTTCAAACACTAGTCACATTTGACGAGGGGAGCAGCACAAGCTTCAGCATCATGGGAGAAGGAGGGCTTCCTAGGTCCTAAATCCACCCTCCAACTCCCTTCTCCTCTCCCATGGAGCCTGAGGTAGTATTTCCACTAAAGTCCTGAGTTTCCCTAGGGCCAAGGCAAAGCCAATCCTGGGACAAACCTGCCCTGCACAACGTGCAGAGGGCAATAGAGTTGTCCCCAGAACAGAGAACATGAGCTTTAAAATAATCTTGGGGGGGGAAGGACAATATCCTGAAGCATAAAACCACTCTAAGCACATTCGTTTTACAGTTGCTTGAATATAAAGCCCAGCCCTGGAGCTCTGCCAGCCAGTCAGTATTTTTATGATCATATCAAAGCACATGATAAAACCAGAAAGCTTAAGGGTCAAACTCAGTGCTGGGATTAGTAACCAGGCTGAAGTAAATAGTGTGATACCATGTCTGAACAGGATCCTCTGATCACAGGCGCTCAAAACACGTTTGTTTTCCAGATAGACAGCAGTCACGCCTGATACCCGTGGGACGGATTCCTCCTTCAGCCCCTTCAGGTGGGGAGGGCTTTGTGCAAAATCTCTAAGCCCTCTGCACCAACAAGCACCAACAGAGTCTGCAGCTGTCTCCAGTCACGTACATCACCCAGAGGAGCACGCTGTCCAAGCCCTTCTCTCGCCACTATTTTGGTCCCCTGCTGCCGACACTGCCCCTGCCAAGGGCTGCTCCCCACAGCCATGGAGTATTTCTGAGTATCCCTGCATGGGGCACTGTCCAACATTTGCAGGTTACAGCCCACGAGCACCAGAAGAGAAGGGTTTCCTTCTGGGTAGGTTTCTTGTTCTTACCAAAAGGGCTAAAGAGAGAAAGTTTTATTTGCCCAGAGAAGCTGTGGCTGCCCCATCCCTGGAGGGGTTCAAGGCCAGGCTGGATGGAGCTTGAAGCAACCTGGTCTGGTGGGAGGTGTCCCTGCCCAGGGCAGGGGAGTTGGAACTGGATGATCTTGAAGGTCCCTTCCAACTCTAACCATTCTGTGATTCCACATCTTTATTCAGTACAAGGCATCAGTGAACTTCTGCGAAGGGGTTTAACAGAACCAGCAGCATCAGAGACTAAGAGAGACCAAGTGGTCCCTTCATGCTACCTCAGAAACTGTTGCGAAAGAGCACAAATTGTAGAGCAGAAGACTCCAACCCCAGCATCACCTGTGGATACTGCCTCGATGACTGCTGGCAGCAGAGACACCCTGAGCTGCCTGAGAGCCCTACGGCAACTGTGGTTGGTTTCCCAAAAGCCAGTCACCACAGGATTACAAGATGGTTACACGCCTGGGGTGCCACTTGCTGCCAAGCTGAAAGGCCCAGAGTTAGAACCCATCAGAGACACCTTCTCAGCTTGTGGGTATCCGCACTCTGTGCCTCTACCACCTTCATCCTGACATGGCTGGAGGCCACAATGATGGGCACATGAGCCAGGGAGAGGGATGGGGGTGCTGGTGGGTGGTGGCATGTCCCCTGCTGCCCAGAAGGAGCTGAACGGCTCTGGCAGAAAACAGTGTCACCTCCTGCCATTGCAGCCCCCTTCTGCATGGCTGCAGAGCCGGGGCATCCAACACTGACCTTACTTTAAGTGAAATTTCTCTTTTTTCCAAGCAGACAGGAGGCTTCCCTATCGAATAGTCTCCAGGAGTGAATTTTAATGGAAGAGATCAGAGAGAAGCTTAAAGCTTGGGTTGTTTGTTTTAAACACTGGATGTTCCCTTGGCTTGGTTATTTTGGCCTTTGGTTAAGCTCCCTTTTATGTTACACATAGAGATAATGTCTTCCTTTCCATGGCAAGGCTGATCAAAACTGGGAGTGATTTCTTTCCAAAATACTTTTTCTTTTAAACCAAATAAAATGACTTATTTGTTACATTCACTATTTTTCAACAGCGCTTTTAGTTTCTGCACAAAATGCAACATTTTACTCCAGAGAATGTACATTCAACTAAAAGTGGTTTTTCTACCCACCTTTCAGCAGGAAAACCATCATTTTTTTAGGTATTAGTGTTGACTGAACATAAACTGCAAGGACAATTCTTCACTTTGTGTTATTTCACTAAAACAAAAGTTAAAAATGCACATTTTTTAGCCACAATGGTTTCTCACTGCAGACAGGAGCTCTCCCACAACGAGAATTAAGACCGATTTGGGGACTACAATCTGCACAGCGCAGGTTTTTGATAAGTAGATGGCACAGAGACCAATTTGCACGGAACGACAAAATTACAATGAGGAAAAAAAGGGAGGGAGGGAGGGAATGACTGGGAATAGGGAAAGAAAAAAAGAAAAAAATCCTGCTCCCCCTTCTTGAAGCTGTCCACCACCCAGCACACCCGTCCCTAAGCTCTGACTTTACTTCAGCACAAGCTACTAAGAAGTCCTCAACCTGCAAAGTGCTGAGCACCCTCTGCTCCCACACAGCTCTCTCCCTCACCAAGGCTCAGCGGATTTGGGGCTGCAGCTCAGCCCCAGAAACACAGCGAGATGACACCAAACCTCACTTCTAGACTCTGTCACAGGCGAGCTGTAATTTTGATTAAAGGAGCACAATCTCTAGCTCCCCCAAGCAGCCTCAACTCCTATTTGCATTTTTCTTTTGATCCTTCTGGCCCCTTAATCAGATTTTTAAACAGCTCACGGTGTCATCTTCTCTCCTGCCTGGCATCATCTGACCCACGAGGCTTGGCTGGGGCTAGACTCAAAGCACATCATACAGTGTGATGCCACCTCTGATGCAACGTGTCTCTGTGAGAGATAATGGGGTTAGAGCATGCCTTTGCATAAAAGCGGAAAGTAATTTTGGGGAAGAAAACACAAAGAGGAACTTTTCCAGGAATAAATTAACAACCTGCCACAAACAGCATATGCAATAGTTTCTGTATTTCCAGCTACAGCTTATCGGATGGATTAAAAAACAAGTAGTTTTTATGGAGTGGTTTTGACCTTGTCCTTTATCTGAAACTTCAGCTGATAACAGGAGGAAGAGCACAGGTCTGACCATGCCACAAAAAGGAGACATAACTTTACTCCTGGACATGCTTTGCATCTAGTAAACCCCATGGCTCCAGAAACCCCATGCCACTGTCATTACATATTCCCAGCCAAGGACAGTTGGGCAAGTATCAGATCTCAACCTAAATGTACCATCTCCTTGTGACCACACACATCACTGGTACAACCCCATGAAGGTACAGTCTATTTGCTAAGCTGAAAGCATCTGACAAAGATGGAAAAACACCATTATATCCCCCAAAACTGAAACAGGGGGATAAAGGACAAGGAAAAGGCAGTAGCTTGCATCAAGCTAATAAACACCAGTAGCCACGTGTGGCCTTCATGAAAGTAATTTTGCAACTCCGATTTTACAAAGAAGGGGAAAAAAAATAAGAGAAAAAGATCAGACCACGAGTGATTTACCAGCAGTCACACAGCAGTTTGTGGCAAGGATGAGGACAGAAGCCATGCCTCCTGACACTCACGTCGCTAAGAGAGATGTTTCACCATAGCTTTTTTCCCCTCAAACTGCTCCCACTGAAGCCACAGTTCAGATATCCCTCACTTCAAGGAGCTGAAATTTCAAAGGAGGTGAGCCCTTCCATGCAAACTCATCCTCAAGTTGTTGTTCTTGCTGCCCGCAGGAGACAATGCTGCTTCTATCTTCAAGAGGGACTTTAACAAACCCAAGAGACTGGTTTTGAGCCAGCTGCATGGCAAACCAAAAACCAGAGAAGGAAAAGCCAATGTATTTTGCGTTGCTTGTCCAGCTGCAGGCTTTGAGCACAGAAGTTTGCTCCTGTGGACCAGCTTGTGAAAACCAGAGACAGGAGGACCTTAATGGGGACAGGCAGCCCCAAGCTGGCCTTGAAGCAGCAGAGCAGATGCAAACCACAACATCCAGATGAGATATTAAGTAAATGCATCAAACTCTGTGCTGTCCCAGCTACACAAACCCAGGGCTCTGGGAGCTCACACACACCTACACAAAGTGCTGGCCCGGCCAGCACCCACTTTCTTTGCCGAGAACAAAGATCAAAGCAGACAGATTTTCTCAGAAGTTGCCAATGATCTTTAATGGTCAGCATTCCTGAAGTCAGAGAAGTGAGTGTCCAAGGTGCTGCTTCAGGTCACCCCAGAAGTCTGTCAAGGCAGGGGCCCCCCAGATTTGAGAGATGCATTGAATAATTGCCCAGACAGGGCTTGTATTTACTTTCCTACCTTGTGCTTTGGACCGCAGCTCTCTAGCGTGAGGGAGAAACAACTAAGAAGATGCCAATGTGAGACACTGGTGAGACAGCAGTGAGTCATTGGAAGAGGTTGCCCAGAGAAGCTGTGGCTGCCCCATCCCTGGAGGGGTTCAAGGCCAGGCTGGATGGGGCTTTGAGCAACCTGGTCTGCTGGGAGGTGTCCCTGCCCAGGGCAGGGGGTTGGAATTGGATGATCTTTAAGGTCCCTTCCAACTCTAACCTTTCTGTGATTCTATGAATGTATAAAGAAGCAGCTCTGAAACAGAACCCTGTACACTCAACCCGTGCTGAGCAGAACTAGGGATTGGGCCAGAGTCTCCAACTGCTGTGCTCCCTCCTAACCAGGGAGTTTGTCAGGATGCCTGTGGAAGATGTGCAATTGTATTTTGGGCACTAAGGAAACCTTCCCTAAAACCACCTGATGTACATACCTCAGCCAGGTCAGATGGACTGAGGACACTCATCAACTTGTCGCCTCCTTCCATCCAAAACAGAGGAATAAATAATATTGACCCTTTAGATTTTTCTGAGCACTAATGAGCCGCGTTATAGCACAGTGCTGAAGCTGACCATTGCCTCTTGCTAAGTCTTATTATGACTGTAAAATGAAACAGTTTGTGTTAAAAGTGGTAAAAAAACCCCTCCTGCTTCAGAAGACAGCTCTCAGGGGGAAAAATGAAAGTTTGCAATTTCAGCAGAGCAACGCATGAGATTGTCTCTTAATTACCAAAGGAAAGGCAGCTGGTTCAGCTCCTGCTATCCTAATAATTTTCCTCTCTTTGATGTCTTGATCACATCTTTTGAACAACACGCGTGAAGCTTAACACTGCAGAGAACACTTATTTTCATAATGAAAAGGAAATATTTTGCTCCACGCATAATATTTATGTTATCCCGATAGGCTGCACTGACAGGGCTTCATATATCGTGTTTCCAGGCCAACGCTGAGTTTAAAAGAGCCCTGCAGGGCAGAGCAAGGCTTCTATCTAAACGATAAATATGTAATGGCTGTACGTGCCTAGCATCCTTTACAGTGACATCAAATGGTTTCTAACAAGAAAAGTACAGGCACCCAACACTTTCTTGTCCTAAGGCATAAAATTGAAGCTCACTTCTTTCCCATTTTAGTTTTAAAAGTTAAAGTTTCTAGGCCATATGAAAATGATGTTAAGCTGCTGCGCAGCGCGACAACACATCTACTGTTGTACAATATGCAAACCCAAAAGCTCTCTCCACTTCATACAGACAGCCAAAAAATCTTGGAGCAAGGACACAGTTCTGAAAGCTGCCAGTAAGAAGAGTCTGGGGTTCTGCAAAAGCAGTGGGGATCTGCAGAGAATATATCTGCGTGTTCCTTTGCGCTGGGCTACAGCAACACAAAAGCAGGGGACACACACACACACATGACCCAGCCCCAAATTCCTTGGGAGACGTGTCCCCGTGGCTGGGCTGGCAGCACTCTACATCTGCCTGCGCTTCCCAGCTCTTTTCTTGCTAAACGGGCTGCAATTCCATTGCTGCCAACAGTAAGCAGCGATCTGAAGTCGATGAGGATATCCCTACGGGGCCGGACAGCAGAGTAGGCGGTACCGAATCGTGGAGGAGAAGTTGCTAAAGGGATGTTCAGAGAGAGGAAAAAATGTCTCCCAAAGGTTTAGGAGCTGGGCAGAAAGTTCAGGGCTATGGGCAAACACCCAGCCTTTGCTCTAATTCTCCACGTACAAGCTGAGTCTTGATATTACAGGTTGCATTCAATCTGTCTAAACAAAACCTAGCTGCGGAGGAGTGACTTCAGGATGCAGACTTTATTTTAACCATAACACCCATTTCCTCACTCTTTTCACTTTAAACCAGATGTTTTTATATTTGCGTGTGTGACATTTACGCTCAGCAATGCAGACTCTGGTCAGATTTGCTGAAACAGGGAACAAACCCATGATTAAACTACTTCCTATATGCAAAGGCGCTTTGAACATCGTGTGTGTCACGGAGACTGGTGAGTCGGAGGTGCAGCCGCTGCCCAGCCGAGGTCAGAAGAGCTTCGAGCTGCAGCTGAGCAGAGGTAAGAGGCAGTTGGCCACCACTCACCATCACCAAGCCCTTTTCTCCAGTGGTTACACCAGCTCACATCTGCCAGGACCAGGTGTGCCATCCCTTCAAAGCCCAGATGAGAAAAATCCTACTAGGAAATGGGCTCACACTAATCCCTGTTGTTTTGGGAGAAGGGAGGGTGCCAGGGATCAGATTTGTGGGAGGATGTGACCTCTGGCTAGGAGTAGCTGGAAGTGATGACACTTTACCCCAGCACAGGATAACATCCCTGAGCACAGCCCCAGGCTTCCACTGACAGACAGAAAAAGTTCTCTTCCAAAAAAAGGAAATAATTTGGGACTTTTTTTTGCTCCCTGAATTGGCTAACCACAGTCTCAGAGAAGTGCCAAGACAAAGCGGGTGCAGTGGCTGCTTCCAGTGGCAGCTGCCCCTGGCTCAGCAGCACTGTGACCCTACACAGCAGGAACCTGACTGGTTCTGGCACCCAGACCCTCCAGCAGGAACTGCAAGGGGACATCACAAAAAGGGATATGGGGTGATCACAAAAGGAATATAGACCATGTTCCTGGATATGCAGCAACAACCTGAAGTCACTCATACTGGCAACACGTGTGAAAGGACAGGGCACACACCTTCCCACCTTCCCAAGCAGCTCTGCTCTCAAGAGTCAACTTTGAGATTGAAGCAAATCACCAAAATTAAAGGGTTAAAGTGCATCAGGAGCACAGCAGCTGGAGACAGGACCCTTGGTGCAATCCTCCCCAGCCTGGGTCAGATGTATGTCTGGAATAAGTACCGGAGGAGGGAAACAAAGGAAACCACCACCAACGCCTGCAAAACTCCAGAGGAGGTCCTTCACAGCCACTGCTTTAGGGCTGCAATGCAAGGGGCCCATTACTGCCCTTCAGAGGGGCAGGGCTGACATGGCTCTGTGGCTCAGATCAAGACCCTCTTTCCTGCACTCTGTTCACGAGCCCACCTGAGCTCCCTTGGCAACCAGCAAGCTTTGGACATGCCTAGAGATGACTACGACTGTAGCTGTCTCTAGCCACCCTAGCAGAATTTTGGACTCGCTTCTACCCACATTTAACACCTTCTTACCTATCTTGCCTCACTGCAGAGCAGCTTCCAAAACTTGCTTGCCTTCGTCTTCAACAAAAAAATCTTTCTATGCCACTAAAGAATGCTGCAGAGACAGACCCAGACTCAGGACAGTCCAAAAACCTGCCTAGGTTCTTGCCCCAGTGACACCAGCCTCCCATGCTCTACTTGTCCCTTTCTCCAGGGAGCTCCAAAGAGTGGAGCAGGTTCAGCAACAGTAATGACAATAGTATTTTTACCCTGTTCCTCCTTCCAGCATAAAGGAGAGCTCTTACACACAGTCTAAGAGGACAGCAACAAACACAGGATAAGGAAACCACAGGTCGTTGAAATACAAACATTCTCAAAATAAATCAAATAAGGAGTTACAGTTTGAGAGAGGGAGGTATCTCAGGTTGTGGTACTAGACTCTACTGATGGCAAATCCATAGCACTCCATAGCCTGAATCATCACTAGCATGTTTCTTTATAGAGACCAACTCAACCAGGGCAGAAATTAAAAGATCTTCAAGGAGACCCAGTGAAGCAGTGAGACTTGCAAAAGAGGCCTTTGATTCACCCTGAATTCACCAGATGAATCATTTAACGTTAAACAACCACCAAACCACACTGAAGAGATGCAACCAAAAGCTCCCAACCCCTGAAGCCATTTTCAGACCGCTCACTAAATCATACTAAGATGGATTGGATACGGTACCAAAGTGCTACAATTTTCCTTATTACATGCATTAGCTAATTCATGGCAACTTTGCATAAACCTTGACCACCGCAGGACAATTTGCCTCAGTTTAGCTAGGGGGGAGGAATTAAAAAAGCAAGTTCTATCTGCCATGTATTCGAGCAGACCCGGACCCGGCGGTTGCAGGCAGAGCAAGCACCCTGCTACTCATGCACTGGTACTTATTAAGTGGCAGCAAATTGCCCATGCGATTTAAACTGAGATCAAAGGGAGATCAAATCCCACCCCTGCACTTTTGGCAATAGCACCTCTTTGCAAGACCGGTGCACTGAGTGTGTGAAGTCAAAAACCACCACTACAGCTCACTGCTCAAGCATGAGGAATCCCAGTTCCTCTGCCCAGCAGAACCCCAGGGACACAAGGAGGAGTCCAGCTGTAGCAGAGTTAATTGGCAAGAGTCAATTGGGGTTTTTTCCTCAGCTGTGCACTCCCAAAGCAAGAGAGCTAAGCAATTATTGAAAAAAAAAATCACCTGGGAGAAAAGACTGCAGAGGGAACAGCTTTGCAATAAATGTTCTTATTTTTAGCTCCCTTTGCATCATATTTAAGCATTACAGTAATAACAAGTCTAGTAAGAACTTTATAGCCAGAGTTACACTGCTGAATGTTAGCCTCTCTTTTTCTAGAATAAGTGACAGCTATTGGCAATCCCAACTCAACTCCTCCTGTTAATCCCCACCTGCCAACCAGGTAACATGGCCTCAGGGAACAGGCCCAGTTACCTCAGGTACGTTAGCATTAATATCGCCCTTTCCACTTTGTTCCCATGTCTCTGTGGGCAAAACACTCCTGGGGTGGCTGGAGAGGGAACCGGGCACCAGCTGTTTGGCCCATGTTCTTGTAATCACATCTGACACCACATGGCTGATACCGTGACAGGCTGAGAGAGCTGGGGGTGTTCAGCCTGGAGAAGAGAAGGCTCCAGGGAGACCTTAGAGCAGCCTTCCAGTACCTGATGGGGCTACAGGAGAGCTGGAGAAGGAACTCTTCGTCAGGAAGTGGAGTGACAGGACACGGGGTAACAGCTTTAAGTTGGAAGAGGGGAGATTTAGATGAGATACCAGAAAGAAATTCTTTCCTGTTGAGGGTGGTGAGACCCTGGAAGAGGTTGCCCAGGGAAGCTGTGGCTGCCCCATCCCTGGAGGGGTTCAAGGCCAGGCTGGATGGGGCTTGGAGGGACCTGGTCTGGTGGGAGGTGTCCCTGCCCAGGGCAGGGGGTTGGAACTGGGTGATCTTTAAGGTCCCTTCCAACTCTGACCATTCTGTGATTCTATGGCTCGTTTTATACTGAAAGACCCCAACTGTGCTACTGCCCAGGAGATGCCTTTTCTTGTCTCCTGCTTGGTCAGCTGGGAACACCGACTCCAGTCCCTCAGACTAGCAGCTAAAATGACATGCTCCGTAAAATGCTCAACAGTAACCTAAGAGAGTGCCAAGGATAATCCTTGTTCTCGCCCCAGAACATATTCTGGCAATTAGAGCAGGGGATGGACAGCCAGAGTCCCCTGATACTGGCCAAGATTAGCAGAAGGGACGTTGAGGTGGGCAGCTCAACAACTCCTGGGAACAGTCCAGTTTCCAGCACACAGGCACTCAGCACCTCCTGAGAAAACAGTTTACAATAGGCCTCTCAAAACCCCAAACAAATCCCAAATGTGTTCTCTCAGGGCCACTACTGATCTGCTCAGCAACAACAGGCAAGCCATGCCAGGTCTTCCATCTTGCAGGCAAAAAAACCCACCCTAAGACAGATCCATTTTGTTTTCCTTGCCAGGCTGCAGAGAGGTCTCCCCAGCTGGGTATGAGGTTTTTACCAGTCTGGGATAAGCAGTTTGCTGGAAGCACACAGCATCACTGCACTCTCACTAGAAGCCAGCCCTGGTTCTTCCCCACCGCACATTTTTTAGCCTCTCTACTTGGAAGCTTTAGAAAAGAGCTCCCCCGACCACTGATCACTACCCCAGGACAAACATCTTGCTCCATCCAGAAAGATGGCTTCAACCTCCTTGTTTAGCCTTCAGCAAACTACATCAAAGACTTCGAAGGGTTTTCCTCATGATCACCGACACAGCTACCTGTTCCCAACACTTCCAACATATGCTCCAAGGTGCTTCTGTAGCTTCACTGACACTTGTGGAGGAGTGCAAAGGAAAGGCCCAGCAAAGACACCAAATGTAATTGAACAAGTGGTCTCTGCCCATCTTTCATCCACTGAACAATGAATTCAAGTCTAAGACAAGCAAACCTACTGCCAGTTGCTCTTTTACCAGCACTTCTGGTCACAAGTCTCAGTGTGAAAACCGCTGCCTTAAAATATAAGGCACCATGTTTCCCTCTTTGGTCTCCCAAAGAAATCAGCCTCTAAGACAGAGTTAAACATCTGAAGGGCAAATGGGTCTCAGATGGCTTTGATGAAATAACCTGCAGCCATCCCAAAGCCTTCTAAGGTCACTAATAATAAATTAGTCCTACAAGATGTGTAAAAACTGGCACTAAGTAGGATAGTGAAGACATTGAAAAGTCCCCATGTCAGGTCCTGGGAATGTTCCCCAGCAACGAAGGATGGAGGGACACCAGCCAGGAAGATAACTCGCCAAATAGCCAGGGTCAAGGATGGCTTTGGATGAGGAACCCAGTACTTTGAGGCAGAGCCAGCAACCAGCTTTGTAAAGGCAACAACTTCAAGCAATGCCGATTTTAATGGCAGCAGATCTATAACCACGTAACTCAGACTCATGAGGACTGAGATCCCAGGGGTTACTAGGGCCTCTCCCTTACCCCAAAGGCAAATGCCAAAAGCATTAAAAAAGAGCAGATATGGAAGCTGAAAAGAGAGAATGTTTGTCTGAAACACCCCAGCACCAGTTTTGGATCATCAGCATCACAAACCGACCTACAAAGAAGTCTGCTGATAATCCTCCCAGCTATCTCCACTGATACACATGCGATATGGCACGTCATTTCTGCGCCTGCCAACATGACAAGCTCCGAATGTGACCCTGGCTCCTTTCCCCAAGCACTGAGAAACTCTTGTTATGTTTGGCTCCCTTCCTGTCCTCCCTTCGCAAAACCAGCACGCTTCTACAGCGTCAATCTGGAATTATTTACTGCTGTTGATGCTCAGACAGAACAGCAGGGCACCTCTCCTCTCACCCAAGCAGGATGCACTCACTGCTTGTTCCTCCCAGGAGCAGAGGTTGCCCAAACAAAGTAGCTTCATCCAAGTGCTTTACCAACCCTGCCAAGCACCTCACTGGGCAGGTTACTGCCTGCCAAATTGATGCCCTGCATCTCTCCCGCTCCATTCCCGAGACCTGCTGAAAACTACATTATCTGTGCTTTCAGGACATTAAATAGGCACCATCTGGTTAAGATTACCTTCATTAAAGCTAACATAATCAGCCACATTTTCTCTTTTCTGCTTTTGCCAACAGAGTGTCACTTGCAAGGCTTTGGGACTGGCTCCAAAACTCCCTGAAGAAAATGAAACCATGCAAGAACCCCAAGCTGCTCTGCAACTATCATCTTCCTTCACGCTAGCACAGTGCACGGGACAGGTCCTGGAACCTACACCTGACCACATCTGGCAAATCACTCCACTGAGGTCACCCTTATTCCCCAATGGCTGCACCTGGCTCCTGCCAACACGGGCACGACTGTTCTGGGCAGTGGTGTGAACCAACCCACTAACACGCCTGACATTGCCCAGACTGAACTGTTGTCACCACCGGGGCTAAACGATTCACTTGTACTCAGTCTGCAGTGATTGTGAGAAGTGTGAGGCAGGGAAACCTGTTTGCTACACACCTTCAAGGGTGGCCTTTTCTACAAGAGGAGGCTAGAGCAGCTCAGCAGAATAAAGGCTAAGAAGAGACACAATCACCTTCTACAAAATCCTGGAGAGAAGTGGGACAGGAGGTCAAACCGAACTGAGAATGATGCAAAAGGACAATACTGGTATGAGAATAAGTGTGAATAAAAACGTCTACACTGGAAATTATTAACCATCAGAAGAAGTCTGAGGCTTCCATTCAATCCAGCCCAACCCCCTTGAAGGTTCATATGCAGGTTTGGTTGAGCCATATAAGGTTTCCTTGAACCTTGAAGGTTCAAGCAAAGCAACATGCTTGCACGCCATTAATGACCTAGGTCTCTCCAAGGTCTACATTCCACAATCCCATGACCCATATGCAATACTTTCAGCCATAAATTCCATCTGCCCAAATTATCCACTGGTCTTGTGAGGGCTCTGAGAAGGCACTTCTGCCAGGAGATATATTGCTGCACACACACTGCTTTCCCTATCTGATCTGTCTACCTTGCAAAGAGGTGATGACCAAGAGTGTTGAGGGATCCTTGGATGAAAGGCATTAGATAAGCTCAAAGCATGAATATATATTAATAGTAATACCAGACACAATGCCTCTACAAAAATAAATTGCCACTTGACCCAAGGCTGGGAAGCAGAAAGCGATCTGCCAAGGCCCAGATGTGTGACACTAGCCCATAAACACGTGATGGGACCCAAAAAATAGCATATGGTGCAGAAGAGGGAGCTGAAAGCAGTGACAGGAGGCTTCGCTTCCTCACGGCTCTTCCTTCCTGACTTCACCTGGTCAAGACTCAACAGCTCTCACAATATTAGCATTATGCAGCAAGCCTCAGAAGCCTGAGCTGGTGCCATACAGTAAAGCGGCATCTGGGAAAGCATCAGAAGAGCCAGACTGGGCCAAAGTGAAGTTTTATCTAAGCTCAGCACCCTGTTATTAATCAAGCTAGATGGTAACTGCTTAAATAGCAACACAGAGAGCACAGCAGGCTTAGTCTTTAGCAGTCAGTAGATAAGATAGGTGGTTGGGTCAGAAAGTCTAAACTGCTCTGTTTAACAGCTGTCAGACTTGCCCCCAGAAATTTGTTGGGTTTTTTCTGTTGAACCACTTGTACTTTCAGCTTTCATATCACCTTTCAGCAAGGCATTGCACTGCTAAATTAAAAACTATTTAATTTTACTCCACCTCGTACCCAAGAACACAGTAATTCCTGCACCACTGCCAAGAGGCTGAAGCTGTTTCTCTCCCTCATCTATCCATGCCTGTACCAGAAGAGTTCAGGATCTGCATTCGAATGAGCGTCTCTGCGCTTTCCTCAGCTTCTAGACTCCTTGAGCTGACTTGGGATATCATTTCAGATAGGTCTTGGTATGAGAAGGATTGGATTGTTACCAGCCCCAGAAAGGCCAACCAGAGATAGGGATGGGAGGCTTGGTTGTTTTAAGCAGATTTCCTCCCAGCCACTGAAGGTAACTTCGTAAATCTTTACTTTCACATCCTTTACAGAGACAGCTGGAAGTAAGTCTAGAAGCAAAACAAGGAACAACAGTTACAAGAATCACAGATTATCAGGGATTGGAAGGGACCTTGAAAGATCATCTAGTCCAATCCCCCTGCCAGAGCAGGAACACTGAGATCAGGTCACACAGGAACACATCCAGGTGGGGTTTGAATATCTTCGGAGAAGGAGACTCCAGCACCTCTCTGGGCAGCCTCTGCCAGTGTTCTGTTACCCTCACAGTTTAGAAGCCTTTCCTCATATTTAAGTGAAACCTCTTATTTTCCAGCTTGCACCCATTGCCCCTTGTCCTATCATTGGCTGTCACTGAGAAGAGCCTGGCTCCATCGTCCTGACACTCACCCTTTCCATATTTATACACATTCATGAGGTCACCCCTCAGTCTCCTCTTCTCCAAGCTGAAGAGACCCAGTTCCCTCAGCCTTTCCTCTTATGGGAGATGCTCCACTCCCTTCAGCATCT
The DNA here is from genome assembly GCA_013400055.1 of Nycticryphes semicollaris. Taxonomy (NCBI): domain Eukaryota; kingdom Metazoa; phylum Chordata; class Aves; order Charadriiformes; family Rostratulidae; genus Nycticryphes; species Nycticryphes semicollaris. The sequence goes on along the minus strand of VXBJ01004037.1, from coordinate 98,225 downwards.
TTGTGGCTCTGGCCTGGACTCTCTCCAGCAGTTCCCTGTCCTTCTGGAACTGAAGGGCCCAGAACTGGACACAATATTCCAGATGGGGTCTCACCAGGGCAGAGTAGAGGGGGAGGAGGACCTCTCTTGACCTACTAACCACCCCCCTTCTCATACACCCCAGGATGTCATTGCCTTCTTGGCCACAAGGGCACAGAGCTGGCTCATGGGCATCCTGCTGTCTACCAGGACGTTATACATTGGTTTATTCCATCTGTGGTTAATGTTGTTTCTGAAAGCTAAATGAAGGTAATTTAAAAAGAAACTGGTTGTCAGATTGCTAATAGGAACTCGGCTACTGTGTTTTCAACCAAACAGGAGCCAGCATGGAGGGGTATTGCCCCTGGCTATGACTTGGCTATTACTATATTAATTTGGAACAAGGCTGGGCTGCAAACCCCTTCACCTCATTTTGCACGTGGGAATTCATGAACCCAAGCGTTTGTCTTGGCTCAAGTCACCAGAACATGAAGTTTTACAAACCAAGGCATCTTTGCTAAACAGGTACAGGAGCCTCATCTAAGACAAACAGGTTGGAAAGCGTTAGCCACAACTGCTAAGACCCTACACGTGTTTCCCATACAGCATCCGCAGGCTTTTGATGGACACAGAGACCGGAACACGGGCAATGGTGGGAAGAAAGAGCCTGGGAACCCAGATAAAACCCCAAAGTGCATGGAGGTTCGCTGACGACAGCGCTGTAAAGTTGGCTTTGGTGCCTGGCTCCTGGTAAAACAATGACATAATGCTGTGTTTACTACCAGGGAAATCTGAGGGTTGGAAATGGGACTGTAAAAAAACCACTAACACGTTTTTTTGACAAGCCAACAGATTAACATCTATTGTCACTGGGGCAAGGCCAAACTCGGCTGGAAGAGGTCCAGGAGTTTGATGTCACCGAGAGGCTCGCAAGGACGTCAGCTAAAGAGCGTTCCCATGTCATTTCAGCATTCACTGCTGTGTTGCTGCCTAAAACAAGCTATTAGCCACCACCACCTTCTGTTTAACCCTTTCTGTCACAATATGCAGCAAAGACAACACGTTGGCCTTTCAGCAACAGTGGTTTGACCCAGATCCGCTACAGCTCACATTAACCAGATGTAGAAGATGGATGAAGGACCAGGCAGGACGGGGTGCTGGCAGATTAAACACATACTCAATCAGGTTTGGACTGTCAGTCCCGTGTTAGTACTAGCTACAGTCTCCTCCTTTCTACAAAGGGAAACAGTGGGCATCACTTCCTCGTTTGACTCCTTGGGCTTTTTTCAAGACCCCCGTGATGTGAATCACGTGGCCAGTTGCACCTTTTTCAAAACCCAGCCAACACCTCTCTCAAGCAGCAAGAGAAGGGCCAATAGGTTCCAGGTTCTCAACAACAAGATCCCAACACAAGGACACCTGGATTCCCATCAATGCCAGTGCCTGGCAGAGAACAATCTCACTCTACTCACCGCCCTAATGGCTTCTCATCACTAGATGATAATGTGGTGGGCAGAGCCCCACGAAACCCTCAGCACAAAGGGAAGCTTTGTGTCAGCTCTCCTCAGGAGCACAGGCTGCAGTAAGACATCAGTGCTGTAGGTTCAGTCCTTCTACAGCAACCTCAAAAGCTGTTTAACAGACAGCTTCTCAGGAGGTGTAGGTGGACTATATGTACCCAAGTCTAATAGACCTGTGTGGTGGAGGTGGACTGAGTCTGTTTCTGGCTTCCCACGTGGGCAGCCACAGTGTACTGGTCATCCATTTCCTCACTAGACTTGCCTAGGAAAGGTCCTCACTAGCTGGTGTTTTTCCTTCCCATTTTTTCGTATCAGTCCTGCAAAGAGGCAGGAGGAACACAAACGCCCGTGGAAATCGTTTTAGCTCCACAGCTAGAGGGGAAGGCCCTGGCACTTGTCTACAAGACACTTTTCAGTCCAACCCTACTGTATTTCAAAGGTCACCCAGAGCTTTTCAGAAGAACGGGAAAAAAATGAAAGAATAAAAGACTATTCTTAAAGTCTGGACTCAGCTCCAGTGGGAGCTAAAGATACTTTGCAAACCTCTGCTTTCCACCCCATGCCCTCTCCTTGCTCAAATGCAGAGCAACACCGAAGTTAAAACAGAAGCAAAACACATGCCTGCACACACAAAAACAAACATCAAAACCCCAATTCCTATCAAACACCTGCACATTCCCCCAACACAGGAAGAAAAGAATTATGTAAAACAGTAATCCCAGTGTCCATCCTGGCCAATGGCAGGGCACAGAGCTACACCACAGCGTTACTTACAGCTGAAAGGACTGGTAGAAAACCCAAGAGTGCCACAGCCAAGCAGTTTGGCCAACACCTTCAGCTACGAGGCCAAGGGTTTGAGCAGCAACGCCTTGATCCCATCCCCAGGCTGTACACCCTCAGATCCCACTCACTGGGGCCAGAGCCTCAGTTCTTTCAAAAAAAGGAGACTCCCTCCCAGGTGGAGGTGCCTCTCAGACACCAGTACACACTGCCACCCTCCAGTGCCACTACCAAATTGCCATTGCTATACAAAAAGCCACAGGGCCTTGTGCCTAGAGGACAGAGGGAAGTTTAAAGACACACTGATGGACTCTCCTGTCCAGATCATGACTACTGCAACCTCCAAGGGTTCCTACCCGTGACAAATTCACTTACAGTATTTTTAGTTTAAACCGAACTATTTATACTTATCTTTACAAATCAGGAATGCCTGTATGAAAGGATGAAACACAAGCTACAGCTGCCCAGCTCAGAAACAGGTGGGAAGCTGCTTCCCCGAAACAGTCCAGAGTTTTGACACAGACTGTTAGAAACGCAAAGACAGCATCAAAAGATTAAACACAAAATCTCTTCTTGAGCAGTAAGAGCTGGAAGACTCTTCCTTATGCCTCTAGTGAGAGTATTTTAGAGGCTGGCAACTGCGCTGGATTCCCTTTGAGTAAAACATCCTGTGTTGTCTGTATAAAACACCTTCTGCTAAAGCATTAGAGGAAAACTTATCTGGATTGAGGAAAAGGAAAGAACTTGTTAAGGATGTCTATGGCTTGTAAGGTGCAGAAGACACAGGATAACTACCCCTTGGTATGTGGAAAACCAGCATAGATGCTCCTCTAGACTCAGTCACTTTTTATTCTTCTCTGCTTCAGGCAAGAGCTCTAATCGTTTGGACCAACAGAAAATCACCAGCACTTTTGTTAAAAAAAATAGAACCACCACTAATGTTGGTTCAGGGATTCTGACAGTTCCACCTGACACATAAAACACAAACACGGAGCTTCCCTCCTACTCCTGGCTTTCCTCTGTCCCGTCCCAGACGCCAGCTCCAGAGCCTGTTTTAATGCCCCTTAGCAAAACGCTGAACTCCAGTCTTTCTTCCTGTGACATGTTTGGGAGATGCATTTAATCTGCGCCCAGTGGCTTTCTTCCAGGAAAATACTTCACATATCCTTGTTTGTTTGTTTTTAAATTCTAAGTGATTTTAATGCCGGTGAAAGTTGCTGGAGTGACAGCCCTGGGAAACTGCAAACCTCCCACTTACACACGAGCAGCTGCCCGGCTTCTGCTGAAGACCAGGAGCTCAGCTGCCTCTGGTGGCATCTATCCCCTCGATTACCAATCCTCAGCTTGAACTACTTGAGATACGAGGCAGGTGTCAGAGATTGCCAAAGTTTCAGGCAAAGGAAATACGCTGAGCTCAGAGACAGCACAGCAAAGCACTCACAGCACAGGGGAATGGAAAAACACTTTAAACTGATTCTCAGAGTGTTTTTCTTGGGGTCACAGGGGTCTACTGTGGGATTGCACCTGCTGGAGAGGGGTAAATCAGAAATAGCCTTATAGCCACAAAAGAAATATATGTGGGGATTAATTTATGGATAACAACAGAACATCATGAGCGACAGCAGGAGAATCTCTGGGCATGCTGAGGGAGCAGCTAGAAACCTCACCTTCACAGAGATCAGAATACGGTCATTCAGATGCTCTCTGTTGCATCAAACCCCTGAGGATGCAAGAGTGCCTGGCAAGAAGATTTTACCTCTGCCACTGAGCTTTCCTGACAGCGAACACAGAGACACCAGAGAGAGATCAGACAGCAGCAGCTAGTAGCCTACGGCCATGGGCCTTTCTACCAGAAAGACCATGCCCCATGCTTCACCTCAAACATTTCCACAGACCCTGCAACTGTCAGACAGGAAGGAATGCCCTAGAGGAACAGGCTCATAGCCAGCAAGCATGGCTGGCATCCTAAATGTACGCTTCCTCAGAGGGGAACGTAGCTTTTATATCATCCCATTCATTACTGCGTCCAATGAACACTATTAGGGAAGCAGCAGTCTGATTCCCATTTCCGGATAACAACGTGGAATCAGGGAACTGTCAGAGTTGGAAGGGACCTCCAGAGCTCACCCAGTTCAACTCCCCTGCTCAAGCAGGGTTGCCCAGAGCACAGCACTCAGGGCTGCATCCAGGCAGGGCTTGAAGGTCTCCAGAGAAGGGGACTCCACACCCTCCCTGGGCAGCCTCTGCCAGGGCTCTGACACCCTCACCCCAAAGAAGCTTTTCCTCGTATTTGAATGGAACTTTCCCTATATTTAAATGGAACACGACCTTGCCGTTCTGCAGCCACCAACTCCCAGGGGTGGACCTGCTGGTAGAGGAATATGACTCTTGGGTTACCCCATTAGGTTGAGACCATCACCCACTCAGCTGGTTGCTATTGTCTCACTCCCCCACCTGCCTGTACCTGTGTGTCACAGCTTGTCTTCACAGCCCAGTGCAGAGACCATCTTTCAGGTCCATCTGCACGTGTTTTAGTGCAAAAACATCCTGGATTTGTAATAAAGGCTCTTATGACTACACCACATCATTGACATTTATCGAGTGAGAGTCTGAAAGACTGAGTAGAGTGTTATTCTATATTCACCTAGAAAACACTGCAGAGAATAAAGTAAACCAGCTGAAGTGGGAAGGTTCTAACTAGGTTGCAAGATTTCCCACTTTAAAATCTTTTCCAGTGAAAAAAGCCAGCCGGTTTCCTTCTGCTTTCCCCCCACTGCCCCAAATGTGACGACAAGAGGATTAACAAAGAGATCCTGTGGAATATATTTTTGCTTTCATATCAAAGACAAAGAGAATTGCACTATATTAAAAAAACCAACATTGTAATTACAAACTTCTCAGTAAAACGTTCAACAGAAGCTCTCTCTGAAGGTGTGAGCCAAGGCCCAGGAAAGCGACTGGGAGGGGTTTTTATTTTTTCCCATGGACTTGACAGTATTTGGTTTTGACACTACCTGATTAAGCAGCAGACACCACCAATTCCAACAGTGTGCTACTGTGCAGCTCTCTGCCGCCTTCATGTAATATTTACACAGCACGCTCCAGGCGAGGAGGTGTCAGCTCTAGCTGCAAGAAAGCTTCACAAAGCCAAACCACGTACGCTGCTGTCAGCCCTCGCTAATGATTCTGCTCCTCTCCGCGGTTACTGGGGACCAATTCCCTTTGCGTGAGCAGGCACAGATTAAGAGGATACGGCATGAAAAAAGGAAGATAAAAAAAAAAAAAGAAAGAAAGAAAACCATCTCACATGAGAAGGTCCAGCTGTTTCCTCCCAAATGACTAAATTAGAGAGCTTGTACGTCACCTCCTGCCTCAGGTAGGGTCATCTAGAAACCCTCTTCCTGTTTAATCCATATAAAATGGGAAATGGGTTTTGAGGAAGACAATGACAGAATATGAGAGTAGTATTTTTTCAGGATGCATACTTTTTTTCAGATAAATTGCAAGACTGCTTTGGAAGCCAAAGAAAAGAATAGAAAGTGCTGCCACACGCTTCATGGGTGGCCGTGGGCCAACCACTTAACTTCTCTTTGCCTCACCTCCCTAACGAGGGTACCAGCATATGCCCTGCCTCGCCGGGATGGGAGGGGGGCAGTACCTCTCAGCTGCCCCTCTCTAAGGGCTACATGCGTGGGTGGGATGAACAGACGGGCTGCTCTGGGCTGCAGGAAGTCTGGGCTCCATTTCCTATTCCACCACTTGCTTCCTAAGGATGTCTGTCCATCTCCCTTCTCCAGTCACCTTGTCCAGGAAAAGGGCATGATTTGGTCTCTCCATCCCTCCCCCTTTTTAGCTCAAAGCAGTGAGACTGGCATAATTTTGACTATAGCTCACCAAGCTGTGTCACACAGGTGGACCTCAGCACCCACCCACACCTCTCAGGAAGGCAGTGGTCACCTGCAGCTCCCAGCAGCTGAAAGCATTTGTGCCATCTCCAAGGTCAACATCTCCCCAATAACCAAGTCACAGTTAAGAGTCAATAATGACATCTTCATCCCCTCTAAAATGGAACTTGGAGGCTTTTGGAGCTGTTGTCCCCAGCTCATGGGCTCGCTAAAAGCTTTTCTTGGAGCTTCCTTTTGGCTGCCCTCCCAGGAGATCCAGCGCAGGCAGCCAGCTGGGATTTAAAGCCTCCTGCGTTATGTCATTCTGCCCCGACCACGACAAATCAGGACAACTACCTTGTCTCTCTCTCTTGGTTTTTAATCTATTCCTAAGGCTGGGGACAGCTATTTCTTTTCCAAACTGTTGAACAGAGATACTGTCGTCTCTTGGCTGAAAGCCACCAACTCACAGTTCTGCTGGAAGAAAGGAGTGTGACTGCTCCTTGATCTGCCAGGTTACCCCACTGCCCGCTGAAGAGGCCTTGAGTTAACATGGTAATAACTGCCAGACGGTGCATGACGAAAAGCAGGTTGATGCCTAACAAGTCTGAGCTACTTTGCAAACCTGCCTTGAGCCAGCTCCAAGGGCTGTGCTCTCCTGGACACTTCCTAAGAGAAGGTAACATGGAAGAGAGCTGCAAGAGGGAATCACACGTCGGTGTGGCACTGGAAGGCTTAAGAGGATGCTGAGAATGGGAAGGAACCTAATCTCTCAAGGCAGCAAGTAAGGATCGTTACGTTGGCTTCACGAAACAACGGTGCCCAAAAAGTGAAAAACCCATTGGGACAAAAACCCTCTGCTGTTTGGGAAGGATTTCACTTCAACAAGCAACACTGCCATAAAGAACTGGTTGTAACGATAAAGAAGAGCTAAGTCCTTTCAGCACTAATTGGTGCAGGCAGCTTTTGACTAGCAAGGTTTGATCTCTCCCCTCCTGCTACCCCTGCTCACCTGGCCATTTGGAAGCAGGGACAAAGAGGTGAACCAACCTGCAGAGAACTGTTTATCCCCAACTCCCAAATATTTCAGAAATATTGACTTCTTCTTGACATGTTTCATCAGACATTAAAAAAAGAAAATTTTGTAGGCTGCGGAATCATAAGATTTGCCCCTAAAACAGGCAGAGCAGTGGAAATTATCCTTAAAAGACATACATCTACCCCAGCAGGGTGGTGGTCTCCATACAGAAAAAGGGAGAGGGAACATTTTATCCCAGCCTGCTTTCTCTCGGACCCTCCTCCACTACGTGCACAGGGGATCACAGCCACCTTTGACATAACTCTTGCCAATGCACGGAAGTTCGGTTCTGAGGAACGATGAAGTCACAGAGCAGCCTGCTAATTTTCTGGCTCTTCCCCAGCACTCCAGGCAAAGAGAATAGTAATAGTAATTCAGACCAGTGAGTCAAGCTGGATCACAGCCCCCGGAAAGAAAGCCACAAAGGGCGTCTTGATGGGTAGAAGGGAGAAGGAGAAAATAGGTCATCATTCCTAAACAGGTACTCCATCTACTCATCTAACTCTGCCCTTCTGGTTCACATCAGGTCCTTCTCCACACTGTACCTGCAGGCTACCAACCATGTAAGCTCCAGGTGTGTCACATCCTGTTCACCCTGAAAAAGATCTGGCTCACACTCTCCAGGCTCTGCTAATTAAAAAGGTCAAAAAAAAGCCAGGCCCAGCCTTTCTTCCCCTTGAGCTGCTGGTAATCCTAGCACAAGTGGTACGTGGAGCTCCTCAAGTCAGACCTGCAGGTAGGGCCACACTGGAGAGCCCATTTGATGACCCAAGCATACAGCTCCTTCTCCCATGGTAGCAATGAGGGACCAACACAGGGACAAAAATCCTTGCTACTAATCCCATGATATATACAGACCCTCCTCGTCAGTGTGACCTGCTCTAGGTGTTCCTGCTCTGGCAGGGGGATTGGACTAGATGATCTTTCAAGGTCCCTTCCAATCCCTGGTATTCTGTGATTCTGTGATCAGCGCTGGCCTTTGTATAACCAGCAGCTTGCAACAAAGAGAAAGAAAGCCATGAAGATGGCTGATGGCATCTGAGTCACTCTTGAGCCTAAGCAGTAAGCAGGAGAGGCTAAGACCCCAGCGGTACAAGATTTTCTTCAAAGCATGCTGATTTTTTACAACAGGTCACTCACATTCTCCTGGGAGCAGCACTGAAACCCAACACAGGAGGACCCAAACCCCTTACAATTCAGCGAGGCCAGTGCTCCAAGGTTAGCAACCGTATCCATGCAGCAGAGAGATTCCTACAGGAGCAATCTCAAGACATTCCAAGATGGCATTAGGAAACAATTAGGAACCGGGAGAGTCTGCAGATATCTCAGATGACTACAATCAGCAACACACCTCACTCTAAATGGAAAGAGACAGGGCAGCCACTCATAAAGCAAGAGTGTTCTACCTTCCCTCCACGTTGTACAAAGCCAAAAAGCAGACCAAGCCCAACTGCAACAGGAGTAGAATCGTGCTAGAAGAGGAAATCTGTACTGATGTATCCATCCCTGCCCTTGGGATAACACAGGCACACTTAAGAGACCTCAGAAATGACCTCAAGCATCTAAACATCTAGTGAGATAATGCACATCAGTAACTACTCAGTCCTCTGCAGAAGAGCAAGTGGTCAGGGAGGGGGGTGGTGGACCCAAATTATTTAGCTTCTAATGAATGTTTGCCATCACCCAGGTCCTGCGAAGCTGTGACCAGGTGAAAGTGCTAACCCTGAGAGGCACCTCCCTGAGGGCAGGATCTAGCACACCTGGTAGGCAATTACTCCCCACAAGGCTTCTAAAGCAGTCAGACATTTGGGTGAAGGGTACACTCTCTGCCTAAAGAGAACCTGGAAGGAGAGAGAGAGGGGAGGGGAGAACCTCTCCTTTAAGCTCTTCGATGGATGGTTAAAGGCAGCAAGCATCAACAGTGGGTCTTTTTAGATAGCGAATGCATTTCTTGTTTGGGATCTTTTCATCTATAATTCAGACAATCACAATTTCACACTAAAAGCCAGAGAAGCTTCATAAAGAGATCAAATTTAAACAGCTGAGAGAAGAGACTTTCAGGCTGTTTAAAACTTAGCAGGGGCCAGAAAAGGGATTTAGATTTTGTTACCAGCTTTTTCCCTTCAGAATGATTAACTGACACCTTCAACCATTAACTGCAACATCCTAATCCACCCAGCTTCACCACAGCACTGCTCAGCCAGTGTATGACCCCTGTTGCACCAAGGGTCTTTCCAACAAACCCAGACTTGACCTTCCTGACATTGTTCTTGTTAAAAGAAAAGGGAAGGGGGAAAGCAAAGATATTTAACATTTCTGAAGCATTATCAAGTGCAAATCAATTTTTAAAAGACCCTCAGTTAGGAGAAAGAATAGGAAATTAATTTGGAAAGTTCAAAAGCTGTAAGAGCAGCAATAGCTTATTTAAGGGATATACCCTACAAGAGGCATGTGGTTATTGATCCAACCTTCTGTTTCCCCTTTCACGTGCCACCATCCAGGGCCCCCAGCCAAGCGGGCAGTTTTGTGCTACCCAGTGGCTGACGGGGACATGGAGGGAGGCGTTGCAGACTCCTTCCCCAGCAGTGATTCCCTAGGAGCAGGGAGAGCTGGCTGGGTTCCTATCAAATAGAACTGGATCTAAGAGACCAACCTCTTTGCGTGTGCAGAGCCCTACAAATCTTCCAGCGAGGTATTAATCTCTTCAGAAGTTTCACATACAAGGATCACAGCAGGGGATATGCAAAGCCACCTTCTTTCTTTTTCTTCCTTGAGTCAAGGCCACAAAAGCTATGCTCAGGTCATGAGAGACATCTGCTCATGGGAATGATTCCTGGCACCTAGGCCTAGCAGTGCAAGGGCCTCTGTGCTTGCCCACAGTACCTAAGATTTGCCTTCATCTCTCCAGGCTCCACCATGGCCCTGAAAGATCACAACTAAAAGGAAAAGGGGTCAGGTTAAAATGCCTGCAATACTCATGTCACCATCCACCAGTGAAACACCTCGTTAATCTGATGCCAACGTACGCGTTGCGTGGCCTTACGGCAGGGCGTGGAAATGTTTACACATGTTAGAGGTAGGAAGGCTTTTTGACATTACAGAGCCACCAGACTTTGCACTCTCCAACCACCCACAGGCAATGGAAAGAACTAAATCCCACATCACATTGATATTTGTTTCAGAAGAAAACAGTCGTTTCATGTTAAAAAAGAGCACGGAACAAAACTAACAGCGATCAATGAATCAGAACCCAGGGAACTAAGTTCTTTGACAGTGCAGGTTCACCCTCAGTGGGTTACTCCAGCCAAAGCCAGATGAAAGGCTGCAGCACAGGCATCTGCAGCAAACTGCAATCTAGGAAATTAAGAAGAGTCCAAGACTTTTGGACCTGTAGGCTAATTCCCTCATCAAAAAGAAAGAGATTCACAAGGACATGGATAATTATTATTTTTAATTACTCCAGTGGGCTTGTTTGTGAACCAAGACCCTATCGTGTTGAATACTGCACAGCCAGAGACTACAAGTAAGCAGAACAAAAGGCAGACACTGTATTAGTCACCCAACAAACCATTTCATTTGTGATTTTTTTGGTCAAGAAGTGGACGCACAAGGACAAGGAACTGCTGTGCAAAAAACAATGTAAGAAAAGGTGTAAGGAGAGACGGGTGAAGTGGAAGAAATAGATTTGCCACTAGAAGCTTCTCGGAACAGTGTAGGCTACTGCTATTAAATTGATAAGACAATGATCATCAAAGAAACACAGATGTGTTTCTGCAGGAAAACACGGGAAATATTTTCTTTCAAAACTGTAAATACGGGATTGAAATCCTTGGTTTATGGTTGTTTTGCAACAAATACAAAATTAACATCATCAGTGTCTCTTGGTGATCAGGAAGGTAGTGTTACCGTTTCTTTTGTATGTCTTCGTGCTTGGCAGATGTACTTCTCTGATGCTGAAGTGCTGCCTCCTTTCAGGTGAGGTAACAGCCTGCAGTGGTGCCAGCACAATCCACAGCAGCAGCTTGCAAAAGCTAAAGAACCCTTCCCCGCCTGAAAACGGTGAACGAGTGACAGACTGAACACATGTGTCCAGCTGGCAACCTGAGAGGACACGAGACCTAAAACTTTCACTCCTACGAACTGGGCACAAGACGCTTAATTCCACGGTAGATGAGAGCTCCAGCTTTACATTTACAAATCGGTGTCTCTCAGCAACATAGTGCCCTCTAGCTTAAAATGGGTTACGGTTTAAGCCCTAGAGGAAAAAGCTCAGTGATATGAAATACTACTAGAGAGCTTTGTGTCCGATCTTTGGCCTTTTCTTTCAGGCAACCCATTCAAACGCCGAGCAGCTCTGAAGAAATCTGGCAGAGATGCAATGCCAGGAAACACAGTATACTCCAAGTGATTTTCACACCAGAAGCAACCCCCCCTCGGGCTTTTCCTTACCAAAGCAGGATGATTTACCTGCTTCATAAATCAAACCTCCTGCGTATTAACATACAGGTTGTATTCTGAGGACAGAGTTAAAGGATTTGGCACACCTAAAACCCAGGAAGAGCCAGAGAGAAAAGAAAAGATGCCTCCTCTCCTTATGTGGATGGGCAAAAGCTACTCATTTGCGTGCTGCAAACTCCTGCAGGCAGAGACACTTCCACACAACACTCTGCAACACTGGAGTCTGGGAAGGTTGTTAAAAATCCTCCTCTGATGCTGCACTGTTAGCAGTAAGGTGTGAAAGGAGGAAGGCAAAAGAGAGATGAAAGAGATCCCAAATGCTGAGCCTGCCTTGATAACGGTGCAAACCGGCTCCCCCCCTCAAAAACCACCTCAGTGTCACCTATGGGATAAAATGAGTAAAGATGGATTCAGCCACCTCGGGATGACCGACCCCACGGCAGGAGAAGCTTGCTCCGCTCCCCACCGGGCACTCTGCTGCCGTGGCCAGGATGGGGACAAGCTGGGGAGCCGAGGGACCTGTCCCATCCTGTGCTGGATCTTGCTGAGCAAGAAGGGAAGATCCACCTTCAGGAGGGAAGGAAACTTCAAAAAGATAACGTTAAAAAAATAAAAATAAAGGAAAGCCAAGCAGGGGATGAAGAAGGGTGAGGAGAAAGAGCTGCATTTCCCCAGCAAGCTACCCCTCCGCACGCCGTGCGGGTCCCCGGCCGCCTCACCTGCGTCCCCGCAGGGGCAACCGTGGCCGGAGCGCCGGTAGCCGGGGCTGCCCGTGGGGCGGGAGCCGTGCCCAAGGTCAGGCTGGGGATGGCTCCGCGCTGCGGACACCGCACCGTGACCGGCTCGGCCCGCCGCTCGCACACGTGCGCTGCTCCCCCTCCTCTGCCCCGCCGCCTCGCAGGACCGGGGGTCTCGGCCGGGCCCCGCCGCCACTTACATAGTGCTTGGAGGGGTTCCTCCGCTTCTCCACGTCCACCACGTTGGCGTCCAGCACGCTGTAGGACAGCATCTTCGCCCACCCCACGGCGGGACTCCGCCGCTCCCTCCCGGCGCTGGCAGCACCCTCCGCCGCGCTGCCCGCCGCGGCGATGCCGGCCGGCGCGGCGGGAGGGAGGGAGGGGAGCGGGAGCAGCCGCCCCCGTGTGGCGGGGGGCGCGGCCCGCCCAGAGATGGCGGCCGCCCGGGGCCTAACTGCGGGTGTCCCAACACGGGGCGTGAGGCAGAGCCGCCCCCAACTCCGGCAGGGCCCCGACCCTCCGTCTCGGCCCGGGGTGCCTCAGCCCCGGGCCAGCCTGAAAGACCCTCCCCAGGGAGCAGGGACCGCCCGGGGCAGAGGAAGGGCTCGATGGTGCTCCATCCCTGCAGGAGGTGGCCGAAACACCCTCCCCAAGTGACCGGCCGAGGTCAGGTCGGAGACCCGCGATTGAGCTGGAGACCCAAGCTCCGGCTGGGAGCTCAAGGACGGCCACCACCTGGGGAGGTCCACCCTGCCCTGGCCCGTGAGGCTGCAGAGGGATGAAAACCAGAGGAAGGTCACAGATGCTCTCCATCATGTGGGCTTTTACAGAGAGAAACCCCTTTCAGCTCCTTGTCTACACACACATAGATAAATGAGCGTCGTTTTCGCCAGCCACGCTTCAAGAAGAGCTTGCCCTAGAAATTTCAGGTTGTTTTGCTTTCAAGAGTGCGTCATTACTTTGCATATGATTATTTGGCAGTTACCTCAGAAATGGGAACTGCATGTGTGATCTTCCAGCCTTCAGCTCATTTCATGACATTCATTAGCTCTTCACCAAATTAACTGAAGTCGCTAAAAATCTCGCATTCCTCTGAAGCCTCTTCACCAGCAGCCCATGCAGATTTTCCAGTAAGCTTCCAATGGGCTGCTGACAGCTCCAGACCTGCCGGCCTGGGAGTGTAGACAGGACCCAGCTCCTGACAACAACAACAATAAAAAGCCCCACACTTACAGTGAGAACGGTCAATCCCAATATGGCTTCGTTATACACACTATATAGGCAGCATTTCTGAAGCCCAACATTTACAAGGGTTATTATAGCCCTGCAACAACGATCACGAGAGAGAGAGACACCAGAGGTACAAAGCCATGGATGGTCGAGCCTGAAGTGGTTTGAAAGTGGTTGGTTCCAAACCATAGCTGGCTTCCACCAGAAGAATGGAAAAGCAAGAGCAGCACCATCAGCACACAGTTACTGTCTGCTGCCAGGTGGGAACCAGGTACGTGCTGCCAGGGAAAGATGCTCCAGGCCAGCCCTCTCCTTCCTCCTCAGCGACTACACACAACTTGCCAGAACTAGTGAACAGACATAAAATGCTAAAATCCCGCCGTTCCACCTAGGATTCTGCAGACATACATGAGACCAACTTTGTCGCCCTGGCAGAGGGGAAAAGCTGATGTGCCCACCTCTGGTGTCACTCTTCAGGCTTGCCTTTTCTCCTTCAGTGCACCCTCTTCCCTCCTCTGCTTTGATGGACTTCCCACCTCTAATCCCTGTGCATGACACAAGGCAGCAGAACAAGTATTTACATTAGAAACCTTCACTGTTTAGACTGGCCAAGAAGTCCCTGGTGTGCAGATCAAACAAAGAAAATTCTTCCTTGAAAATGTAAATATTCAAATAACCCATTGATAAAAGTATGCCTGGTGTGGCCAGTCTTCTGGGGCTTGGACCCCTCTTTCCTGTGAGCCACTATCAATTCTGTCTGCTTCTCCTAGCACCCCATCCAAAGGGAAAAACCATAAAAGGTCCTTCCCAGTCATTAAAAACACTCAGGCTTTGTTTTAAATCAGCTTTCAAAACACGTCGTGGTGAGGGAAAGAGTCAAAATCCATCATCCCCCAAATGCTCTGCCCCGTCCTTCCTGACTGGCATCTTTTCAGTGCCGTTATTCTCCTCCACTCTCCTAAAGAAGAAGCTGCAATTTTCAGTCCAGCCTGAGACCAGCACTTTGGGGTTTGTGCTCCCTTGGTGCCAACCCCATACTTTCACCAGCGCCTGGTCCACCCTTCACCTTTCCTTGATTCAAGACAACTTGATTCTCCACCGCTCCAGCCAACCTTCTCCAGCTGCAAAGCCTGCCCAGCCTTTGTACGGCTCTGGCTCTCCTCCTCTTCCTCCAGCTGCTGGTTTGGTCCTTGCCACCACCTCCTGCTCTCCTTGTTTGCTTGCTGCATCCCTCCATCCACGTGGGAAAAACGTATGTTGCCAGGGCCATGGATTGTTCTTTTTAAAAGATGTATGACACCCACTCTAGTGGGAGCCTGATACCAGCCTATTGCAAGCCTGGCAGAAAACACAACTGAAACCCTTTCTTACGCTGCAGGCTTGGGAAAATCTGCTCCTCTCTCAGGCAGCAGCTGGGAAAATGAAGCTGTCGGCGTTTCCCAGCCTTGTGCTGGAGAGGCAGGCTCCGGCTGCTGGCACCGAACGGGAGAAAGCAGGAGTACTCCCAGAAGAGGATGGAAGGTTTCTTGGATGACCAACCCCATGTGCCAAGGAGCCCGTACCTGACACGAACACACAGGCCAAGATGCTGCCCGTTTGTAGGAAAATAACTGATTCTAGGGATTTTAATCTTAAATCTCCTAGTATTTAAGTGTTTTTTTTTCTTAAAGTCCCCATTACTGAAGCCCTATCACTACATGGGTGTATCTCTGCTATTATTAAGTATTTTAATACTTATATTAATATCAACAGCTGGTTTAATAATTCAGCTTTACGGACTCATGCTTCCAATGTAATTCACCTGAGAAACACCCTGGAAAATTTAGACTTCTGAAGACTGAGATAAAACCAGCTATTTTAAAAGCTTTTTAGCTCGCTCATTTGCTAGATGGGTATTTGGGCAAAGAAATTATTGTTTTTTCTTTTTTTTTTTTTTTTGACCAAACAGGTAATCCCAATTAAAGCCTCAGAGCTCTAACTACAGCCCAGCAACCCAGAGCCTGCTCCAATTACAGCAAAGGCCGAGGCGTGACAGAACGTGTGCGTGACGGTCTCAGAGCCGCAGCACGACTTGAGTTTTCATATTTCAAGCAGACGTTGTCACGCTGGCAAGTTTTTTGGTAAACAAGCATTTAGTTGTAAATTGAAAACACTCGGATCGTGAAATCAGTGAGAAAATAAAACAAGGTTTTCTGTGCTCCATTAGGGCCGTTTCTAATGCCTCTTATTAATTCATGGCATATCACTGCAAATAAGTAAAATCTCCCTGAATATTAACCATACTGTTGTCTAACAGCCCTGGCTGTTGTGGCTGGAGTTGAGTTTTCTTTCTTGTTTGTGCTTTGCTGTTTGTGAGGGCTGGGCAGGGGCTGAACTCAGCCTTTTCCTGTCCCCCTGGCTTCGAGAGGCTTGAATGGTGCTCAGCACCCCGGGGCGGGGAAGGGGGGGAAGCAAAGCACCCCCTGAGCTCAGCCCCTTGGGGGAAGGGGAGCGTTTTAGTGCTGTGCATGACAGATTAGCCACACAACTCATTACTGGCAACTGGAGTTGCATGCATAATCTGCTAGACATGGTACTAGAGATGTGCCCCTTAGGGTTTTTTTGGCTCTGATGTGCAACAGCACAACACAGAGCCTTTGTTACACTCCCATCTCAGCTTCTGGACTTACAAAACCTCAGCTGCTCATAAAGGGCTGCTTTCCATGCAGTCCTTCCACTTCAGGGTTTCAGCATACACCTCTTTTGATAGAAGCACCAAGAATAGTAGAGCCTGCCTGGCATTCAAACCTCAGATTCTGAAACACAAAGCAAGATACTGTCTTTTATATTTCCCCCCCCTATTCTTTTAAAGCCAATTGCATTTTATCTTCTTGGGAAATTACTACTCTTCAAAAGAAAATTCACTCTGGAGATAAATAGGCCCAGTTAACATGGCAGAAGGGAGCCGAACCAGCAGTAGTGCTGGGGGAGCAGCCCCCCACCCCAAGCACAAGAGCGTGTCCCTTCCCCTCCAGCCCCCTCACCAGCGAGTGCTGCTCCATCAGCCCCCACCTGCAACCCAGCATAATGGAAAAACCAAAATAATCACCCTCCCTGCTCGCAGTGTGCATGCTTTCCCAACGGCATAACAGCTTTTACTTACATTATGAAAGAGCTGCTTCACCCTTGTGACTTAAATTATAGATTATCTTCTTTTTGAAGCAGCTATCTTACAATTTAACCCCCTCACGACCAACTGTATTTTTCAGTCTTCCCTTACCAGAGCTGTGGATGAAGGATTTCCAACCATAGCGTGGGCGCTGCACGCTCTGTTTAGGGTAGTAGCAGCAAATTACAGACTGCTTTTCATCCATGTACACTTTGGACTTTTCTATTGTTACAAAGGCTTTATAGATATCATAGAATGGTTTAAACCATGGCTCCAAGCACTAGGTCAGCCCGGCTTTTCAATCCCTCCAGGGATGGGGCCTCAACCCCTGCCCTGGGCAGCCCAGTCCAAGGCTTCACAACCCTTTCCCTGTCAAAATTGTCCCTAATCTCCAATCTGAACCTCCCCTGGTGATACCTGACACCATTTCCTCTTGTCCCATGGCCTGTGACTTGGGAGAAGAGACCGNCAGGTAGCTCCAGCCACTCTGCCCCCAGCCTGTGGCGCTGCAGGGGGTTGGTGTGACCCAATCACTGTCAACAATGATTAAAAAAATAAAATAAAGCAATTCCAAATGATACTTTTTTTTTATATTATACAAATACCAGGCTTACATTCAGGCTGAAGCGTATCAAACTGATCACAGGTTTGGATTGGGACTCCCCAGGTTTCATTGCGGTTGCCATCCCTGACTTCAGTCTCTTCTCAGAATAGCACATTTTGAGACTGGCTTCTGCCTCATCCTCTGCAAAAAACTGGCAATGGAAAATGTAGGCTTGTTACAAGTAAAGTCTATCTAGGAAAAAGTAGTCTTTATTTGCATTTTCCCCCCATGTTACCTCCAAGCATACATGCAGACACCAAGTCCTCTGCATTAACAGATTTTAAATTTCCACCAAGTCCTTTTTAAACTTGAATTTCTTTGTTCACTACACTTGTTATTTCAACCCCTTCTGAAACCAAACAGTAATTTTATTTGGCTGCACATCCCCTAGAGAAAGTAGAAGAGTTTAACTGCCAATACCCAAACCAGAAAACATTTTGACTGATGGGCTGTGAATTGTAAAGATGTACCAATAAAACCTTATGAAAAGTCATGGAACTGCCGTTAGACCAGAGATGGAAAAAGCACAATTTGGATGCTGTAAGGAGAAATCCATAGCATGCAACCCCTACCACTCTGTAGCAGAGTGCATTGAATTTTTTTAATTTTCTTTTTTAAGTTACCTTTAAAATTTTCGCAGAGACATCAATGCATGGGCAGACACAAATAGTAGTTTTTTCTCCCAGTCATTCCCAGCTTAGACTTTGTTGGGCAGTAGTAGAGATGGTTGGAAAACCAAATGCCCTGTAGGATGTTTATTGCTTGGAAAAAGGAATGAAATCATCCCAAACCTGGTAATTTCTCATGGAAAGTAGAACTATGGTTTCTCTAGCAGGGCCTGGTGCAGGTGTGCTTTTCAGCTTGGAACATGGGACACACCATCCACATAATTCCAGGCATTTCTTTGGATCCTGGCATGTGTTAAGCTACAGCCACGCAGCATTTGGGATGCAACCCTAATGGCCACTCTGCTGACCCCAGTCTTCCTGGGCCACTGGTTTAGTGCCCAAGGCACACAGAAACCTCTCCTATGAGGCAAGGGCAGCTTCTCCTTCCCCTTTCCATCAGTGAGCAACAGCATCTGGGTAAGTGACAATTACATTGCCTTCCACTTTTTGATCCTCAAAGGCATTTTGTTGACCAACTCTTCCTTTAGCATCTAACTTTGAGCATCCATGGGCTTGGTCTTGTTGATGAAATACCCTGCAGAAGAGAGGAAGTGTTAAGGGATAGTATAAGGAAGGCAGAGGAAAAGCATATAAATATTATGTGCCCTATATAAACGTGTCCGGCTGTTGATGATGAATGCTCTCTTACTCCATTTTTTCCTGCCCTCATTTCCTCCCCTGCTTTCTAATTGCAGAAAATAAAATAGTACAAGTCCTTGCTTTCATTACATGCAACACCTGCTGCCTGTTCTGAAACAGATGTCTAAAGCATCATTAGGCAATTACTTCTTAGCCTGTTTCAATGGGACTAATTTCAAACATCTTTGCACTAAATCCCCCTCCCTCCGCTTCCTCTGGATTTCTCATCCTTTCCTATGTTCAGAGTTCCAACAAAAACTCCTCTCTGTATCAATTTGCTCCTGTTATGTTTGTCCTGGATCACTGTACTCACAGAAGGACAAAGAGAGAGAGAGACTTTACCTACTTTGAACCAGGAATGAAGTTTAAGAGACTTTACTGGGGAAAAGAGGACAAGGTGAGGGAAGAAAGCAATGAGAGTGTTAGTCAGCAGCAGAGGCAGCAGTTTCAGAACACCAGCTGGTTTGTTACAGCTCTGGGAGCTTTTGTGGACATTAGAGCAAAGCAGAGCTTTACATGCACTCAAGGACAATTCCTACGCTGTCACTATGAGTGGCTTAATTTTGGCAACAAGGAGGAAAACCCAATGCCGAGTGCCCTTTTCCTGTCCCTACCACCTTGGGTACCTGGCCAAGAGAAGCACGTTGGGATCAGGTAGGCCTGAAGGGCCTCAACAACACAACTGTTGCTGTTGAGGAAAACATTTGAGGTAATCGATTCCTTCCTCTTATTTCCCAAATGTCACCATAATATTTGGATGAGGTCTCCATTCCTGTGAGGATTCATGACCTTCTCAGACCAGTGACAGACTTGGCACATGCTTAATTTAACCACAAGGGCTGTTAGGCAGTGACATGTACTTGAAATTTCATCTTACCTTGGTCACAGCAGAGGTGGGATGGGACAACTTTCTCAATGAAGTGGATGTTTCGGCCTAAATGCCCTGTGCAGCCACGCCTCCAGTTTTCAAGCAAGTTGAGAAGATGTTTTGGCCTTCACAGGGTTGCTCATCCCAGGCTAAGGTGGCAGAGAGCTCCATTTCTCACTGATTGGGAAGGAACGTTCATTCTTCCAATCAATAACAAAAAGCAAGCTAAAACAAGAGCTGTAAGACATGTTGTGCCAGGTTAATTGGCACCACACACTTCAGTGCTTCAACACTTGCTGAATATCATTCCTTTAGGTTATTTATAACCAGGAATTTGCTAGTGAAATATTATGTTCAGGCAATCTTGTTAATCTGGGCTGGTTTCAACTTGTAAATTACTGTGCCTAGGTTATTATAGACCCCATTGCACATTTAAAAGGTATTAGTAGGAATGGGCTGGTGGCATCCCTAACAATCAGTTACTCAACTTTGTACCCTGGTGTAGATGCTGTAACTTCACCATGTTTTAACAGTTTGATTAAGCAGTTTCCCATCTTGACTGTCTGCCTTGGGGTGTTCTCTATGAGCAAACTTCAGGAAAAATAGTCCAGAGCACTGCAGAATGAGTACTTCTTGTGGCAGCTGAAGTTACAAAACTGAGTTCCTTGGGACTGCCTCATGGGTGGTTTCCCTGGTGTTCTATGACTGAGTTTCTGCCTTCCCCATAGTGCAGGCACTGACGTGGGCTTCCCTCTTCTATCAGTGCATCTGTTTTCTAAGAAACGTGCCAGACCATAACAGCCGGGAGTTCTTCACCCATCAAAACTGACCAACAGACTACAAAGACTCTTGGGGTGGTGGGACAGAAGAGGTTGACAAATGGCCAGACACAGAGTGTAATCACACCAGAGTATAGTCATACTTTGTCAGGAAAAAAAAACAGGCTAAGAGGAGACTCACTAACTAGTAGACACACAAACTAAAAGTTTGTATCAACTTTATAGATCATTTCTGCAAGGAAATCTGTGCAAGGACAGGAAAGTGGCAGGGAGAGGCAGAAGGCTTCTCTTGCCACTTGTGCTTGCTCAGGTTTGGGCAAGATACAAGTGTTTTGTTTTTCAGTTACTTTTATTTTACACTTGGAAACCTGCATGAAAACCCCAAGTAGAAACTTTGAGGGTGCTACTGGATCTTTGGGAGGGTAGGATGGAAAAAGTGGTGTTTTTCTGAAATTGCAGCTGTTTCCTGCTGCAAACTACATGGTGAAGAAAACTCAGGACTGAAGTGGATGATACCTGCCTCTTCTGGTGCCTTGACAAGGAGCAAAGACTGCTGGAATGGGAACAGGCTGTGAACGCCACCAGGTCAGCCAGGGAAAGGGGATTAGACTGAAACTTTCAATTGCCAGATACTGACATCAAGGATATTTGAATTAGGAAA
Organism: Nycticryphes semicollaris; assembly: GCA_013400055.1. Lineage (NCBI taxonomy): Eukaryota > Metazoa > Chordata > Aves > Charadriiformes > Rostratulidae > Nycticryphes > Nycticryphes semicollaris. The sequence goes on along the minus strand of VXBJ01004037.1, from coordinate 77,153 downwards.
GAAAAAGAGAACAAAGTAGAGAAGAAGGAAGAGGGTTGCCTGGGATCCCCGGTGCAGAGATGAACCAGAAGACTGTGAATGACATGAAGGGCCTGAGAAATGACAGTTAGAGGAGAGAGCAGAGAGCAGAAATAGATGAAAGAAATTAGGGGGAACGCCTCTGTGCCTGATGGGGCATATTGCTGGGAATGAAACCCAAGATTCTTGACTCAGCATTCTCCTGCTGCCAACAAACATCCACAAAAATACTTCTGTAATGCTGGGTCTCCTGGATGATGGTAACCAATTATTATAATTATTCTTTTATCTCTGCAGCTGAACATTTGTTTGCTCACTAGCCTGTCGGGTTAGGGGAGGAGGGCTGGAGACTGCGCTGAAAGATGGCAACGAATAACGCAGCACAGCATTGGCAGGAAGTTTCAAAATTCAGGTTGCCCATGGGATCTGAACTTGCTCCCTTCCCATTTTGAGGTACGTATAAAGATGCAAATCTTCGCTAGGCACATCTTTCCCCCACAAGATCAGCTTACTCCCAAAGTAAACCAAAATGCATTTCTTTGACAAGCAGATTTTCAGTGCTTTGTCTCACATAATTCTCCACGTGGCTTCATGCCTCACTGGCTGCTCACTGATGAATTCTCTTTCTGAATAATGAATTAGCAACTCCTTCTATGTATGGTGTTCATCACTGGAATACACAAGTAAGGACAGAGCCACAAATAACAGTCATGCAGCTGATGTAAATTTTTCATTTATTACTTTGAAAAATAAAAAGTTTCATTTCTCAGGTTGCTGGATAAATACATACCCTCATGAGTACAAATTTTCAATCCAAAGATTTGAGAACCAGGACACTCAGAACTCATTTATCTGGATTTTGATTTTTAAGAATTCATAAGAGGAAACAGGATTCCAGGAAAAAAAAAATACTTGGTACAAATAAAAACAGGGAGATCATCATTGCCTCATAGGACCTGGAGAGCAAAATTACAACAGGCAAAGCAATATGAATGGGAAGAGAGGCTGAAAAAGATCAAGCTCTTAGCAAAAGCAGGGCTTAGACTAGAACTAAGTCCCACTCCAGCATCTAATCCGCTCCTACAGAGTTCCTCCCTAACAGCTCTCACCAATAGATCTCTAGAGCTCTCAGTGGTTAACAGTAAGAAAAATTGAGCCTTATGCCCTACACAGGGAGCTGTACAATCCCCAGTTTAGAAAAGAGGGAAACTAAGGCATGAACCAACCTCACCTCTCACCTAAGCAGATGGCAAGGACTGAAAGTAGAGTTGTCCCTTCATTACCTCACCAGAAAAGCAATCACCTTACATTTTGCTAAAATAGAATATTAAGTTTCCTTGGTAATTTTTGTTCTCACGCACTGCATTTCTATGGAAACAAACCTTCTTAAGGTAACAAAAAAATATGCTGACTGCTTTTAAAAACTCCATGTTACTTACCTGCCTGTTACTGCCATAACTGTTTCTATGGAAACTGGAACTGGCCAAGAAGCAGTCCCACAACATGAATTCTCACTTGTCAGTTTTACATTAAAGTGCCACCTTCAAAGTCCTTTAATAAACCAGTAATAATTGTGTTGCCAAACGAGTTTTCAAATTGAACAAAACAAGAAAGGGTGCTTTCACTGAATGTTCCCCACAATATTTTGTAGGTGTGGTCTATGGCTACGAATTTTAACAGTGTGCATGATGTGACTCTCTTGGTTAAGGATATGATCTTTAAACAGAGAGACAGTTTATGAGCAGTAAAAGCCCTAGTGTGTGTAGTTAGACTTACATAAAGGTGGCTTATACCAATATGGGTATGTCTAGACTGCTGTCACAGAAGCATACTGTAGAGATACTGAGGAAATGGGTAAATCAGCCTACAGTGAGCTCTGTGCTCCCACAGCTACTGGGGGACTTCTGTGTATTCCCTGTAGGTGCAAGGGAGGGAATTCACTCCAGCAGAGTAAGTGTTAGTCTGTGTTGGGTGGCTACCATGGAAAAAATAAAGCATACAAGCTTAAGGCACAACTATTCCACACAGTTCTTGAGAATAATAATCAGTGTAACTTAGATCTAGGCTCCTCCGTTAATTTTTCTTTAAACTTTCACTCTTGTAAAAACTATAGGCTCCCTTACTTTCACTCATATTTCCCTGAGTTAACTCAAGTGAGAAAAATACCTTTTTCCTGTTCTTGGGGAGCAATTCCAACAGAACGTACCCTCAATGACAACAGTTCAGCATCGCCAGCAAGGACCAGGTTAAAAACTTCCAAGGCCAGGCTTTCTCCCCTTATCCATCTTTCCCAAGATGAATTCTTCCTGCCCCATCTCTGATGCTTTGCAGTTCATCAGTGCTTTTAAATTGCTACAGGGGCAGAATAAAGAGGGAAGGCACTTTGTGTCTGCGTCAACCTCCAGTGCATAGAAAATAGGTGCCATAGGGTTCGGGGCAGAAATTACACACAGAAATGTGTCTAAAGCACAGGAAGTGCAGCATCAAAGCTGGAGGCAACAGAACACATTAGATGCTGCGTGTATGACTACCCAAGCTGCAAAGGACAAAGATGTAATCCTATTTTGGTATGAATTTATTTTACAGAGACCCTAAAGAGCAATACAATCTCCAGACTATCTTTTCCTCCAAGATTCAGCTGTGCAGAGCTCCTTCCAAAACTCATCCAGCCCACACACACTTGGCTGACACCCCCAGGAGAGCCAGAGTCTTTCTCTCCTCTAACCTAAGAGAGGAGATCACCTTTCCCACTGAGCTAGCAGTGTTCTTTTAACCCTTTCCCAGCAAAACCAGATTCTGCTAATACAGGACTTTTCAAGAAAACAGCTAAGTCGGCCTCTTAATTTAGAATCCATGCTCTTCCATGTGGTCCAAGATAACACATACTTTCCTTTAAAATACCCTCAAATTCATGCCAAGTAGCTCACTTGTCCATAATCAAGCAGCAATACATGGTTAACTCCTGATATGAGGCTGAATTTAGGAACCAGTGTTCCAAACTACTTCTCCCATAGACAGCCTTTGTTTTTAAGCATTACTTCTGATTTATCAGTAATCAGAACAGAAATTCGAGAAGCAAATCTGTGGCCAACCAGACCATTTTACAGGCATAAACTTGCCATTTCCCTCAGTACCACTTCACTCAGAATCCAAACTTCTTTCCCTGTTTTCCAGAGACATCAGGGAGGGGAGTGGGCACACAGATGAAGACTTCTACAATTCTTTCTTGATCCTCTTTTTTTATTTCCTTCTGCACAGGTACATCCTTTCAGCATGTGTTCAGGCCCATATTAAGATCTGACTAGAAGGTACCCAACTCAAAACAGAGCAGCAATGCTAGGAGACAGGCAGCCTGCAGGGAAACCAACTATTGAGTCCTACAGCAAGTAGGGAACTTGCAGCAAGAGAATGGTTCATACAAACACAGTTTTCCACTACGAACAAACACACCATCTCTTTTAGGCCAGATTTTTCCACAGGCCTCTGAATGCAAATGCCAAATATTTTGTCATGCTTTTCTCTTAGCCTATATCTCACTGCAGCCAGGGCTTGGAATGAGGCATATAATATAACAACAAACCAGAGACCTGGCACACACGGGGCTACTCACTGCCTTTGCTCATGCATATGGTTTATTTTTCCCTGCTATGTCAACCCTTATAGGGCTTTACCACTACATCTGCCTCCTGGGAGTCTGCTATTTCAAGTGCTACAGGGAAGGTGCAGAGGAAAGAGGAAGGATACATTCAGTTCTTTCTACTCATTTCAAGTTAAATGTCTCACCTCCTCCACCCTACTAATTAAAGAGATTAATTAAACAGACAAGACCCTGCAGCAGCAAGCCTTCTCTGCAGATAAACAGTGAGCAGCTGTGGCACACGAGAGTTCTGATTATGCCAGATCGAAAGTCTTGCACGGTTACATCCTTTATTTATTTCATCAGTGTCTCGTGTTCCTCTGCAAGCACAGATAGGGATAGTATTTGTCCCCAAAGGTGACAAGGAATAGAAGACACAAAAGGCACGGAGAGGAGACAGGGAAGACACAGTGAGCACGGAGATTACAATGGGTCTTTCTGGCTTTTGTATTTTCTTTTCCAATGCATCTAATTGACGGTTTACCATTTGTGAGGTAAGAAGCAATTTAAAAATCAACAGCAAAATGACGGCTGATTTTGAGAATTCTGGTCTGAATAGAATCCACAACAGCACACGGTAGCCAGGGGAAGGCAGACATGCTGGACAAGCAGCAGGCAAGGCTGCAGGATGGGGAAGGGATGCAGGACTGCATTCCTGAACATTATTTTTCAGAGAAAGGAGAGGACTGCATCAGCAGTGAGGAAGCTGTGCGCATTCAGGAATACATACATACAGGCACGGGCACACCAACACTGCTAGGAAGGACAGGCACATTGTTTGCTTGTATGTCCTTTCTCTACATGTTATGAAGCATATGTATAAAAAAGGATCCACAGCTATCACCATATGGAAAGACCTTTAAGATCAGCCTTTAAGCCAGAAAAACAAGTCCTGATGTGACCACTGCTGTAAGCAGCGCTCTTTAGCCGGGACATTTCTTTAGGGCTCACTGGATGGAAGCGTGAAGACTGTCACGTCCCATCTGACTGCAGGGAAAAAGCCCAGCTTCTTTTCCAGCTCCCTGCTGTATTAGGTTGTCCAGAATCAGCTTGATACAACTTCCATGAGGAACAGCAAGAAAGTCAGCAAGAATATTAAAACAAGTATTTGGACAGCTTCTCTGGAGCTGGACAAAAACAGCATTTGGAGAATCAGAATGTTCTTTTTTCCCCCTCCCATCTAGATCATACCAGGTAATAGCAGCTTTTCAGAGTCACTCAACCTCTCCTTCTTCCCTTCTTTATCCTGAATGGACCAGAATGATCTTCTCTTTTTAAAAAACCGTGTAATATCCTTCCATAGTGCTGACAACATCACTGTTACTCTCCAGCAGTTCCAAAACACGGTGCATCACCACTTCATCCAGAGAGGGGTTGTAGCTCTGCCGAACACAGCTCAAAACGTGAAGGAAATGGCAACCTTTTTCAGCATCTGCAGGGGGGAAAAAAAAAGGAAAAATACAGCCAGACATGGAGGTAAAAGTTGAGTCTATATGCCCCTTTTTAACAATAGTAATCTAGGCTAGTCATGTAAAAACTACATCTGTTGGAGAGGAAGAATGCCTTAGGCACTGAAGCAGAGATGCGTGTGTTCAGAGGGAAGAGATCCAGTCTTTGCTTACAGTTCTCCAATTATCAACTCTTCCCACTGACTTTTCTGGGAAGTTTTAGGGCAGTAACACTAGTAATGAGGGTAAAAGATAATCAGTCCTGCAAACTCCAATATATAGGGCTCATTCAGTACAACCTGAGGATGAGGTTAATAACTTAAAGGTACCTTTACTGCCCACCTATGAAAGTCATCTCGCTTCTGCAACTGCAGGTGAACATGAAAATCCTTTTGCTCATACCTAACTTCAAAATCATCTAGAACAGAAAGAAGGTCCATGGCCAGGACCTGTAACTGCTTGCCCAATGCTGGCATCTTGTGGAAAAGCTCCTACAGTGCAACTTCCACGGACTTGAAATCCAGCAGTGTAATCCCATTCCTGGCACTTCAGACTGATTACTCAGACAATTATGGGAGAAGGAAGTCAGAGAACTTCAGTAGCAAATTTTATCTCCTCTTAAGAGGAGTGAACCCGGAAAATGTACAAGAGAACAGAGAAGTAAAAACAATTCCCTTTCCTAGAAGGGAAGCCATAAGGGTCCTTAACAGCTACAGTATTACATGCAGCTTCTGTGGGCCTGGTGGAGCCATCATTTGACACTGAGCTGTCCCACTCAACTTTTCCCCCAACACAGCCTGCAAACCCACTAATCATCAGTCCTGCAGGCTCCTGGGCTCCCTGAGCACTGAACTCCACAACAGATTTCTTTCTTTCTTTTCTCTCTGGCTAATAACGGAGAACTAGCATAAATCAGACACATCAGCACAGGACTTTCCTTCTCCTCAGCATTCAGCTCACCTGATGTAACTTTGATAAGGGTACTGAAAAATTTCCATGAGCAGGAAATTCCCTGTATTTTCTTTGTTGTTGTTGATGCCTTTGGTCTTATTTTTGCCAAACTCTGCTCTACAATCAGCTGAGCCCCAGAAATGCCTTAGAAGCTGCCAAGAAAAGTCACTGATAGATAGGAGGCAAAGCTGAGTACTGGTAAATAAGCAGTTCAGCCTATCGGGCTGAGATTCAGGCAAAGATATTTAAATATCAGAGATCCAGTGAGATGAGTGGCTGGCAGCCAAAAATGCACCCACCGCCCTAGGACAGATAAGTGCAGAGAAGAGAACAATGTCTCTACCTGGTCATAGTGACTGCTGTTGCAAATAAAGCGTGTAGCTGCATTTTGCATTAGTCATAGGTTTGTCTTAAGAAGGTCAAAGCGCCCATCCCTGATCTGTAGTAACTTAGCTTAAGTCTCAATGAATTAGCTTAGTGACTCAAGTATTACCCAACAGCACAATAACCTGGTGAGACTGCATCTGGAAAATTCTGTCTAGTTCTGAGCCCCTCAGTTCCAGAAGGACAGGGAACTGCTGGAGAGAGTCCAGGCCAGAGCCACAAAGATGATGGAGTGGAGCATCTCCCAGAGGAGGAAAGGCTGAGGGAGCTGGGTCTCTTTAGCTTGGAGAAGAGGAGACTGAGGGGTGACCTCATGAATGTGAATAAATATGTAAAGGGTGAGTGTCAGGAGGATGGAGCCAGGCTCTTCTCAGTGACAGGCAATGATAGGACAAGAGGTAATGGGTGCAAGCTGGAAAATAAGAGGTTCCATTTAAATATGAGGAAAGGCTTCTAAACTGTGAGGGTAACAGAACACTGGAAGGGGTTGCCCAGAGAGGTGCTGGAGTCTCCTTCTCCGGAGATATTCAAACCCCACCTGGATGTGTTCCTGTGTGACCTGATCTAGGTGTTCCTGCTCCAGCAGGGGGATTGGACTAGATGATCTTTCTGTAAATACATACTTTCGTCCTAGATGCTGATAGAAAATGGCATTTTAGGGTAGCTGCAGGCCTGTACAATCATTAAGTTACCCAGAAACACTCCTAGTCTATGACCCAACTTTGAGGGAATACACTCCTTGCAGCAGACTGGTTCTATTCCTCTTTCATTGACATGGGGGTTCTAGCTTTTGTCTACCGGGTGGGGAAAGCCAGGTTGTGAGGCTGTGAATCACTGTCTTGCTTGACTGCCAGTGTCAGACAGAGTTATAGAAAAGCTGCCATTTGCCCACTGCTGACATTTCACATGGGGTCCATTTTCACATATTTAATTTAACTTCAAGAGGACCTGTTTTTTTCCTCTTTACTACTAGCCTCATCTAAGCCTAAAACCAGGGTAAATGTGTCAAAAAAAATTAAAAAAGAAAAAGAGAAACAAACAGAACTGGACTAAGTCTACCATTCCATAGTTCAATCTGGAGGCAAAACGCACTGTCATCCTTTTCAGGCTGTCTTAAGCCTCTAGATAGACCCACAGTGGTCTTGCATAAGGGCATTTAAGATCAGGCTGTTCAGAAGTACAGGTGGAGCCAAGAATTAGATTGTGATGTAGGCGTATTAAAGATCAGGGTTTGGAGCTCTGACTGGGCACGCTGAGGATTTTATTTGTACAATAGTTCCAGGCAGCTGGGCTGGGCCTGAGAATGTGTCACAACTCAAGCAATGGGGTGAGGCATTGCCTTTAAAACTGCTGGAGAAGCAACTCATTGGAGAGAGGAGTCTGGTTTATCATAAAGCAGTCTCTCTGTCATGGAAGATTAATATTACTCTTGATGGAAAATGGGTAGGAATTTCTTGCAATAAACAAGAAAAAAACCCTTTGAGGTATTACCAATGTTCTTATTTTCTAACCAAAAGCCTGCTCACTAGCCAAGGCCAAGCTGGTGGCTGAGACTGGCATCCCACCAGCAGAGGGGGTCCAACAGTCACATTGAGCTGTGCGCTCTTGCATCACTCAGTGGCAATAAAATATCTGCAGTGCCCTGTTGGTTTTGATTAAAGCTTCTTGGCTTTCCTTCTCAACATCTTCTATTACCAGTGACCCGGATATTGAAACGGTCCTTCTGAAAATTAGCAGAGAAGGAGACACTCACCTGGAAATTGTCTGCTTTACGAGAGGAGGTGGAAAGCTTCAAGGAGAGCAAGAGTTTCTGTAAAGCAGTTGCTATTTTTAACCTGCTCAGTATGGAAAACATGGCTTTGAGGACTCAAGACTCTTAAAAGTTTTTTCTGTGACTGACCTATGAGCTTCTGTCAGCTGTTGACTCCTCCTGACTGGGAGGAGAAAAATCTTCCAGCCTCTCATGGAGCACTGAAGCACTGAGAGTACTTGACCAGTGTGACAATGGACAAGAGGGGAGTTAAACACCAGGCAATCAACTCAGTGCCCTGTGTCAACTGTGTGTATGTTCTGGCCCTTATAGTGGCACTATTATTCAAAAACTCAATGTGTTCCCAGGAGAACCAGCTGATGCAGAAAATAGGCAGAGGAATGGACAGAGATGTTTGTAGTTTTTAGTTGGATAAAAGACAACAAAAACAATGTGATACAATAACTTCTTGTACTGAAACAACCGCAGGCAAACAAGCCCATCTTCACCTATGTGCCCAGTAACATCTGCTCCCTCCATCCTCCAGAGTCACAGAACTTTTACCTCCACCTACAAACCTTGTCTACAATTGTACCACTGCTTTAGGTGGCTAGTTGAAAACTCAAAAATAATACCAATTCATTTAGCCTTTCTTCACTCCAGAATGACTACCATATACCAGTTCCTATAAGCACTGTTGTAGTTATGACAGTATAAGGATATGAGCAATTTAAGATTATAAGCCTTTTGTTCTAGTCAGTCATTTATTTTACACTGGAGTTCATTCTACCCCACAAATAGCTGCACTCCAGCAGCAAGTGATCCCTGCTGACACATTCTGCCCAACGAATTGAAAGAAACTCTGTCACAATGTACCTGTGTAATTAGCAGACATTCAAGTCAAGCACAAGCTGTCACTATGGCAATAAGACACAATAGGTTTGAGGGACAAGGATAACTCACAAGCCATACGAGGTACATTAATTGAAAGGAAGTGGATTTTGTTTGACTGAAATCCCTACCTCCAAAGAACAGCCACATGAGCTCTACCTGAGCTTAAAATCTACAGAGAATATCCTACTGACTTAAGGAAGTTTTGTGTTGACTTAATGGAGGTATGGATTTCACCTTTCTGTACCATCAGTTTTGTGTCAGCTCCCCGGTAGAAACTAAACTAGCAAGATTTGCTACTTATCCAGAGTGCAAAACAACAGCTGATAGGTGCTGACCTAACTTCATTACATCTGGTTCCTCCCAAAATCTCAGCATTCTTGAAAGACATAGATCTAAGATAATGGCTGCTTATTTCAAAAACTAAGAAGTTTGCTTCCTGCTGGGCACATCTGCTCTTTCTCTCTCCATGCTCACATCTTGCACTCCTGCCTTTAGCCATACTGATTAGCTACACTAGCAACCTAGCTCCAAGTTCAAGGGGAAGGACAAGAAGCATATCTAATGCAGCAGCAGCAGGAGGTATTGTCATCAATACATCAGCACCAGCTCACTGGAGCCCGGATCACGCTGCTACTTACGCCTGGGTTTTCGACAATCTTCTTTAATTGCATCAAGGGTCACTTTAAGCAGCTCTTTATCATGGTCAGTCACCTGGAGAAAACAGAAGAAATCAGCAATTTATAGCAGTTTATTTCATAGTAGATGGCGTGATTGTTGAAGAGCAAACCAAGGCCATGATGTATTCTAAAATAGCACTGTCATAACTACAGTCTGCGTTATATACTGCCTCCGAGATTAATAATGAATGTTAAATTTTCAACACACTTCAATAAAGAGAACTGTCCCAGGTCCCAGCCTTCAGTGTGTTCAGCTGTGTCAGCATGCAGTTTTGCAACACAGTGACCTCAGACTGCGCTTGGAACAGCAGCAGTGCTTAAGTCTGGTGCTGAGTTACAAAAAGAACAAGTCAGTGGGTGATAGAGAGGTAAAAGCAACAGTGAAGTAAGGGGCAGATAAGACTTTTGAGTAAATGAACAGCACTGGGACTGCCAGCTTCTCTTTCTGAAACATTTCTACTCTCTCTACTGACCACAAAAGTCATACCCCTGAACTTGTTGGCAACCACCACTCAGTTCCTTACATAGTATAAGTCCTTGGAGCTACTAGGTTTCTGGAAAACCACCCCTTTTTCTTGTAGCATCACTATTGCTTCCTTAAAAACACTGTGAATCCTTTTGGAACTGGAGTCATTTTTTGACTTAACCTGCATGGAGAAAAAAAAGAAATAAAGCAGATGGTGAGAAATCTCAGCTCAACTAAAGTTACCAGCAAAAGCTCCACATGCTTTCATGATCAAGAGGACTTGAGGTGATCTCATTACACATCTTTTTTCATTTAGTAATACACAAATCATATCTGTTATGTATGAACTAAAACACACCTAACCTTTAAATAAAACCGACAAAACAAACACCAGAAGCTCGTGCTATTCTTGAGGAACCACAATCTCCCAACTGCCTGCTTTCTATTTAGCAGCTATTCGATTAGGTGCTGAGAACTCCCTTTTGACATAGGCTTGTGATGCTCACAGAGCATTAAGCTGTTTAGCTAATCAAGCTTTGCTTATATTCAGAGTTTTTCTGGTAATGAGGGTAGGAATACAGAGAGATCAGTGCTTTGAGGGGTGATATTCAGGAAAATTCCAAGTGCTGGGGATTGGATTCCCATCTCCTGATTTGAAACTGAGGAAAAGGAAGAAGCTGGCAAGAACAGTATTTCTTTCTTGTCCCCTTAGTTTTCAATTTTTTGCACACATTCTGGTCATGGTCTCAAGAGCTTCTCCACAGCCTAATGAAATGAAAAGATAAAGAGCATGCAAGAAATTAAGACAGGTATACAAGATACAGGAACAAAGGATTCAGTTTTGAGGGCAGATGGGAAAAAAATCTCTTGTGAAACGAGAACTATGTCCATAGCTGAGGAGGTTATTTAGAACAAAAGGTTCTGGAGGACTCAGCTAGCAGAGTAGGAAGGGAGGAGAGAAAAAATAAAAATCAGGGGAAAGCAGGGTTTATTTGGAAATAGAGCAGAGCTAAGACAGGGGAATGACAGCGAGGGAAGTGGAAGAAAATAATTAATTGTGGAGCAGAGAAAGTGTGAGTAGACAAGAGCAAGACCATGACTTACTCTTCTCCATCTCTATCAGTCCTACTATGTCCTTCAACCTCCCATTTATCTCCACAGATTGCTTCAATTCCCAAATGGCTGTTTCCTCATCTCTTGGGAGCACACTGTACTCCCTGTGGTTTTCTTTGAGGAGAGTGCTAAACTGATTCCCACAAACAAACACGTGATAACTGGAACCACACCAGAGCAACCAAAGCAAGATTTGCCAAGCCATTTCTTCTGCTATCACTGGTAATGCTCTCATCCTGTCCTGAACAAGAGTATCACACTCCACATATCCTCCTTCACCCACCAGACTCACAGAAACCTTGGGAGTGAACCAGGCAACCACCAGGTACCAGGAGTTCACACAAATACGTGAAACAGCCACCACATTAGCAATGGAAGAATATCTTTTCACAAAACATTAATTAAATCCATTTGCAAGTCTGAAGTGAAACTCTATCTGTTTCAAAGCCTGGAAGCTGATGTGCCTCATTGGGAATAGTTCAGAGATCCAATAGGGACATTAACATTAGGATGCGGCATAAGTTTCTCCATCCACTTTCTCCAGTTAATCCTCAATATTTCAACAGACCAGAGTCACAGAACGCTATGGGGTTGGAAGGGACCTCTGGAGATCATCTAGTCCAACCCCCTGCCAAAGCAGGGCCACCCAGAGCAGATCCTACAGGAACGTGTCCAGGTGGGGTTTGAATGTCTCCAGAGAAGGAGACTCCACCACCTCTCTGGGCAGCCTCTGCCAGGGCTCTGCCACCCTCACAGGAAAGAAGTTCCTCCTCATGTTGAGATGGCACTTCTTATGTTCAAGTTTGTGCCTGTTCCCTCTTGTCCTGTCACTGGGCACTACTGGAAAAAGACTGGCCCCATCCTCCTGACACCCCTTTATAGGCATTGATCAAATCCCCCCTCAGTCATTTCTCTCTCTCTCTCTGTCCAACAGCCAACTACCCTTTTCCTCTCAAATTGAGTCACAATAATTGCATAACAGTTCAAGATAGTGAACATAGAACAATGGTTATTATTCTCAGCTCAGTTTTCTCCTTCTGTTCCAGACAGAAGGACTTCAGTGGCTGGATATTTGTCCCCCCGTCCACCACAGCTTGCATAAGAACAGACACTGCTTCTAACTACAAACTTGACTGCACGTCTGGACACCATTCTAGTCACAGCGTTAATACTATTGTATTTCTCTTCATAGTGACTCTTCTGATGAGCCAAAGAAACAGACATAAAAATGTATCAGGAAGGGTTAAATGAAGAGTGAATATTTTCTCATGGAAAAGCAAACTCTCATAGCCATATGTAAAATGCAGAGATTTTGCCTCTCAAAGGCGGTAATAAATTCTCAAGAATCTAAGAAACTGCTAGCAAAGCAACCACCTCAAGACTCTGATCAATTTTTAATGTGAAAGCAAACATTTGGGGAGGAAAAAAAAAAAAAAAAAAAGATAAAAATATCTCCAAAGAAGGACGATAATTATTCAGTTTGGCTTAACACTGAGATCCCGTCAGAAAAGGGAGATAATTAAAAACAGACTCTGCGTGAACTGACACACAGCTCAGCCTGGATGGATACTGAAACAGAATCACTAAGAATGCAAGGGATTTGACAGATCGAAGGCAGAGAGGCAGGCTCAGGAGCGAGAAAAGAAGTCAGCAGCTGCTACATATCAGCACCCTCTTATACGTGCTGCAGAGTCCAAGGGAAAGGGCTCCGTGGCAGAAGGACAGTTCCCGAAGATCAAATGAGGGTCCCTGCCCCGTTCAGGGCTTTAATATTATCCTGAAATGACAAGAGTAGTTTGGTTTTTTTTTTAACTAGTCTGCTCTGGAACATGCCTCCTTCTCCCCATGCCTCCGAGTAAAGCAAAAATTGAGGAGTTTCTTTGTGAACACAATATAAAATTACCTAATCTGTTCTTTTGGTCCAAACAAAATAACTCCAGCGTCTCATCCTGCAAATTCATAGCCCAATAGTACTTCCTCCCAATACCACATCATCTTCTTTTCTGCCAAACCAGGCCCTCATTTCCTCTAGACATGGGTCTCCCCTCAGAACCAATGTGTACCCAAGCTTGGATTTAGTCTGCTGAGCAGAAATCTACAGGAGACTGAAACACGGCACTATACACAGAGAGAAGGAATCTTGGAGTATGAAATCCTATGTGATATCACATCCCTGCTTTTATTTCAGGTTGGAGATTGAAAAATGCTTGCATTTCAACAGTTAAAGACGTATTGTAGCTGTTAACACAGATCCTTCTGAGTCACAGCGTATTAGCCATCACTTTACTTTTACAAAGCCTTTGATCTGAGAAATGCAAATATTAAGTAACTTAACTGCTGATCCAAAGCACCAGCAAAATTTGAATCTGGATTTTGAATTTACCCCTCACAACGTTGACACCTTTTTTGCAAAGTGCCCCCCTTCAGCATGCCTTAGTTTCAGGGTGCACAATTTCAGGTTCCCTGAAGTGCTGAAAGCAGGGGGTCCCTCCCGTTCTCCCAAATCAGGTCCTTTTCAAGTAAATTAAGCCATCCATCCAAACACAGGAGCATCCAAAAACCATTCAGCGCTTTGTCAAAGCATGTTGTCCACATCGTCTCCCCCCAGACCAGAAGCAGTTGTTAAATAACAATTTTACCATCACTACTCTCCCTCCCAAGACCACCCAAAGTTTTCCGTAGCAAAGCCAACAGAAGACTCCTTGTCTCCAGAATTAAGTTGGTATTTTAATCAATATATTCCCACCTGATGGGTCTCACACAGCTTAATGGGCTGGTGCTGTGCGACCAGTCATTCTCAGATCTTTAGAACAAGACAAACTCTCTGTACATTCAATAATGGGTCAAAGAATGGAGTGGTACAGGAATTAGTCAGTCTGTACAGAACACTGAACGTATGTAACCTTTGGCTCATTATGAATCACAACACACCCTGGTGGTGTTAAAGTTTCCTGGTATAACCACACACGTGATTCTACTCATGGAATTGCCCTTTGCAGTTTCTCATGCAATGTTTAATCCTCGGCTTAGACAGGTGACAATTTTAGTAATAGTCATTCTGGACGTGTCAGTCCTGAAGTCCTATAATAAGCCTTGCAATAGACACATTTAAAGTAGCAGCAAAGCTTCCTCAGAAGGCAGGAAGTCAAGCACATAGCATCAAGAACATATAATGCCCTCTGTTATACCTACAGTGCAATGTACAGGGTATATACTGTAAGTACAATCAACACTGTAAAACTCCCTGCTTTAACTATGTGTCACCGCTGACCTCGAGATAATATTCAAATCAAGTGACATACAAAGAGCAGAGTCTGGAAAGCACAACCCAAGTTATCTGTCCAGGCAAGTGACACACACAAACTGGAATGGTAATACTAAAATAGCACACACTAGTGCTTGTGCATGGAAGAAGTGCATAAAAACAGTTCATCAAGACTGCCTGGTCGCAAGTCGTATTTAATCCAGTTGAGAAAGTGGATGGATCAAGTTCATGTGTAGTTTTCCTTAAAAAAAGGAATGAAAGGTTTGTCCATTTGCCAAAGGTAGTAGCCTAAGTCCCTCAAGTACACTCGTTAGGTTATCTAAGCACAAGATTACTTTTTCTGGGTTTTTTTGCTTGTTGTCTTCCTTGTCATTCCCTTAATTACTTTTATTTAAAACAGCAAGCCTTCCAATTCTCTTATCCATCCTCTGTAGACTATAAAATGAAATGTTCCCTAGTACATATCTGAGCAGAGGATGTAATTTGAGTTCTGCCACGTACATCTGCTAGAGGGAAATTTATTCTGGAGAGCCAGAAGACTGCACCGCGGGGGAGTCATTGGGAGTGGAACTAGTTATTGCAGGACACGTATGGGACGTTGACAGGGGTCAGGTACAGTAATGCAGAAAAGGAAGAGAGAGATGCTGCCCACCTCAAGCTACCCCAGCTACCTCCTTCCACCTTCACCCCCCCGCCCCACTCCACTGCCAGTGACTCTGTAGGAGCTCACCACCTCCCTGGAGAAAATATTTCACAGGCAGATACCCTCCCACTATGGTGAACACTCTGCAAGTACTTTAAAAGTTGGGGAAGAGGTGTGATGCACCTAGGGTCACAGGGAAAGGAAGAGAGAGGCAAGAAAAGACTTTAACAGCAACTGTGCTCTAGAACACTGGAATTGGGGTAAAAAAAAAATAAATAAAAGTTATACATCCAAATAACTCTCACATCCAGGAAAAGTGCAAGAAGTGAACAAGTGTGTATATTGTGATGTGGCCTAATTAGTTCAGTTCACTCGTCTTCCCACTCGGCTCCTGCTTCACCAAATAGGCATGAAGCAACATCATCCCACATTGGCAGCACCTCTGTCCTTTTGGTTTGAGGGCGATGCAAACCAGAAGGCTACAGAGGGGAAAAGAAAGGAAGAGGGACAGAAATGAGATCTATTACGCTTATTTTTGTGGATCAAACTGGGTACTTGACCCTTTGCCAGTTATGAGGAGTGACACCTGTGAGACAGAGCAGAGGAGCAATGAAATGCACTTCCAGGTGCTCCTCTTAAAGCATCCAGGTCACTTGACAATTGCAGGTTCTTTCTTATGCAAAGATATCTAAAGCCTCCCTGCAAGGAATTAATACCAAAGGCCAATAGGGAGAACTGCAATTTCTAAATAAGCATCTGTGTGCCCAGATTCCTGGGACATATACTCACAGCCTTGCATCAGGGTCAGGAGCAACTATTCATTATTACGATGCTTCGCATGACTGCTACCAAAGCTGATGCTACATTGGTTTTGTTGGTTTGGGTTTTTGGGTTGGGGTTGGATTTTTGTGCTTTTCTGTGTTTGTTCTGCATCAGTTCCTACTTTAAATGACTTTGCAAGTTATTCATCTTGATCTTTCTATGAATGTTGAAACTTCAAAGGTGGAAGTTTCTAGCATTAGTCTCAATGACCACTAGTTCCTTTCATGCAAAGTGCTTGGGAATTTTGCATACTGTTCCTGATGGTTGAGAAAAAATAGCCTGCTGTTCCATGTTGGATATTCTAGTCTCAAACTTTTCTGTCAAAAATGAGTGTAGCTCCTGTTGTTTATGTCCACACTTGCTTTAAAGAAAATAGCAAAAATGCCTTTTATAAAAATAAAGAGCTACCAAGAAGCAGTTCAACAGGAGGCTAACGAGAGTAGAGCTACTTTTCATTATTATTTGACCTCATCTACAAGGGACTGGGTTTTGTGTCTTTTTTGGGTGGTTTTTTTTTTTTTTTTTAAGAATTAAACAAACATCAGATGTTAACATAACATAGCACTTAACTTCACAGCACAGATCAGAACTAGGCAGTGAAAATGACTGCCATAGATTTATTTCTCTACAGAAAACCCCAAAGTAAACAAGTGAGTCACACAACACTAGTTTAAGTTTCAGTTGCCATTAGTAACATGGCAAAAGCCATAACACTTATTTTTTGCAGAAATTTAGCACTTCACATCAGTTCAGAATCCAGTCTGTAATTCATCCAAATAAGACAGTAATATATAGCCATTTTACAAAATGGTTTTTGTTCTGTTTCCCATTCTGCAGTTGACCAAGAACATACCATCTCACTGGAAAGTTTCTTAACGCCTTGGTTACACTCAACTGCAGGGAAACTGATTTCAATTAAATCCCACCTTGTGATCCTTTCAGTTATGGCCTTTCACAAGTAGGGATTTACAAGAGAAACATGTAGCAGGGAGCACTGTTCATCCACCCATCATAATCTCCTTTTGAAAGCCACATCTCTATTAATATATTGAGCTTCATATGAGAAACTATACAAAGATTTTGAGCTACCTTCTCCCAATGAAATTCAGAGTCTCCAACATCTGTCACAAACAGTTCAAGCACCTTGAAAGGACCTCCTTTTCTGATACTGCTGCTATTTACAGATCTAGGGAAGTTAATACCTGTTGCAGACCGCAAGGTTACTCACCCCTAATACACACCATTACCCGTAACAACAGAATTTTCTCATATTTCTTTCTTCAGTCCAGTTTTATGTCTCAAGTAACAAGGTTTCTTCAAACTCTGTAAATATTTCATGCATAAAGCTAACGCACGTGGCAGTTTCTGAACCTCTGAAGGCACCAGACTCTTAACTGGTTGTTTATGCTTTAAAAAAAGTACATAGTATTATTTTCCCCTGTTAACAACTTGAAGCAGTTACATTCACTCACCTCCTGAGAGCTGGGGCTGGGCATGTGCACACCAGCCAGTGACACCAGGGTATCAATTGTCTCCAGCTCCTGTTGGTAAAAGGTCTGAATTTTGTTTTCTAACAGAAAGCTTTTCACTTTCTCATGCAGGATATTGACTGAGAAATTCTGACCCTCCAGGGCACTACAAGGAACACAGAATACATCAAAATGCAAGAAATATACTAACATTTTTAGACCAATTACTGAAAGTTAGCCTGCTAGACTGCTTTTCAAAGGTCAAAAGGTACTTTCCTTTCCTTAAAGAATTTAAATTTAAGCACTTAATTAAAACAGGCCATTTTTATATGCAATAAACATCCAACTGTTCCTCTTCAATTGGTTGCTGTAACAGTGCTGTGATTTTAAGACATGCATCAGACCCGCCAATAAGCATCCTTTGAACACAGGAAGGGGTGTTAGACTCTGTTTACTGAATTCGGTGTTCGTGATTTGCTTTGAGGATGACACAGGCAGAAGTTGAGAGCATTTCAATGGAACAGCTCCTTATCCTTACGCATAAAACAAAATCAGGGAAGGCTACTCTTTTATCTAATTTGTTGATCTCACCCCCAAATCTTGCTCCAAACCCCAGCTTTCTTCACTAGATGCAAGAGGTCTGTACACAGTAGTTTACTTCTGCCCTCATACTTTGGTTCAGCATTATATTTCTTTTCTCATACTATGGACAGTTAGCTGGCCTATATGAATCATCAATCATTTGGGAGAGCAGCAGGCTGCTCCTGTGTGCTTGTGCAGAGTCTAAATCACAGTCAGGCCCTGTTCTACCTTTCTCCAGTTATTACAGTAAGAAATAAACAATAATAAAATCCCAGACTTTGCCCCAAGACCAGTCTGGATGCTGCATTTACCTCTGCCCCTCCTTGGGGCCTTGGAAAGGTTTATCATAAACTTCTCTGTAGAGACAGGGGAGCTCCAGCATTCTTGAAATCTGAACATCACACACAGGATCATCCACTTTATCTGGAACAGCAAAAAGAACACACATAGTTGGCTGAAACTACCAAACCAAATCTTTTAAGCAAGCACACCTAAGGCAGCACAACAGAGCCAGTATTAAAGCAGCAAATTTTGCTTGCTGTTGTTTTTGTAAAAGCAAAACCACAAAGGCTACTCCTGCTTTTACAGTTTACAAGGAGGTAAATGACCTGTTGTGGTGCACTGCAGATTATGCTTTTATCTGGCAACTTACTTAACCAGAATTTATGATCTATTTTACCTTTCAGCAGTTTGCCAATTAGAGGAAGTTAATGCATAGTAAGGAGCTATATTTGGGCCAAAGTGAAAGCAGTTTAGAGGCTATTTGAATAGTGTGGCTCTCCTTTAATGAAACAATGGTATTATTAACAGCTCTTGAATGGCTAATATATTCATAAATCTTCTGTCTGGAAAAGAGGGTTGAATTCCATTTCAGTTTTTGGCTAGAACTGAAAAATCCAAAGACTTTTTGTCTGAGGTACACAGGGCTTTTAAAAAGCAGGCTTTCCCCGCCCCCAGAAGGAATCATTTCAGTATTGTCTCAGAGATTTCACTGGGGAAAACCAACTCTCCTCTGTGTCTGTGCTATTGTGTAAGAGAAGTTCTGTAACTGGAAGCTCCTTGGCTGTAAAGAGCAGACTGCAGAACCCTGCTGCCAAAGAGCTCTCATACACAGGGCCAGCACCTGCACATCTGTGCCTGAGTGACTGAAGAGGAGGAGGAACATTTCTCAGTCATTCTGCAGAGGCAGGGAGCTCAGAACCTGGGTTTCAGTGGCACAATTTGTCCATAGGCTACTGTCTGCCCATGGAATGGATTACACAGGCTGAGGAAACCAGCAACTGTTTCTCCAAAGCTGCTAACGCTCTTGATGAAGTGTGGCATAAAAAGGTCACCAACTCTCATCCCACAGGCTTTGGCTGTTCTACTTCAACACAAAGAAAACTGAAGAGCAGGTCACTCTCACAGATCCCCAGTCACAGTATCTGCATAGCATTCTTGCAATGCAGGCTAGTCACCTTTTGTAAATTTTCCAGGAACGCCTCATCTTTGCAGGCAATCAAATCCTACACATTAAGCAGTGTGTTTTCTAACCTCACACAGCTAAAATCAAAATAAAGACATACAGGCTAAAATCTCTTTAGAAAAATGAGATGCCAGAAAATAAGGTGGAAATTACTCAATGAATTACATGCAGCTCAGACCTTCTCACAAATTCCGACAGCAAAGTTCCGTATGTCACAGACACACACACCACTCACAGACACACACACCACTCACAGACACACACACCACTCACAGACACACACACCACTCACAGACACACACACCACTCACAGACACACACACCACTCACAGAAACACGAAGCCTGAATTTCTCTTTGTTGCCTGTAGGTTCGGATGTGCCCTCTGACCCTGACAACATCCCCGATCTCCAGCTTGGTTTTCTGGCTCACTCTTTCATGGAGCTTCTTCATCTGCTGAAGCACAGTGAGGCTGCTGGGTGTGCTTGGATGACCTGTAAGAAGTCAGGGAAAAGAGATCAGGCATTAAGGCCACAAGGACTGTCCTTCTGCATTAATCCAGACACCTAAGCATCACGGGAATCATATTACTGGAAAAGGAGTAAAGTCGCAGGAACCATGTGTCCTGGGTAGCAAAACTTTTGGGTGACAAAGTTAATTTCCAGTGTTCTATTTAAACAGTTCACCTGGGGAAAGTATAAAAGAGAGGAGATACTGATTTACCGCTGAAAATGTCATAGGTGGGTTGCAAAATGAGAAGGTTATTTGAAATGGGTTCTGTCAGTTTTTGATTTTGTCATGCTAAGATGGATGAGAAGGGAAAAGACAGATCAGCTGAACTTTTTACATAATAGAAGAATGAGTCATCTGAGGTGGGGCCAAATTATTTCTGTGATGCAAATTGTTGTCTACCCTGAAGCGAATGCAACCTGACAGAGCCTCACATTTATGTAACACACCTTTGCAGCAGAGTAAATTCTTCATAACGTAAAGCCTGGTTAACAATCCAAGTATCCCTGACCAGTTACAAAAGGCTGGAAGAAAGCTTCCTGTGCCCCCCAGGAGCTGTTTTCTTTAGCAGGTACAAATGAATTAATCACAGAATCACAGAATAGTAGGGGCTGGAAGGGACCTCTGGAGATCATCTAGTCCAACCCCCCTGCCTAAGTAGGTGAATTAATTTCCATTAATAACAGCATCCATTCAAGCACTACTGATGTACATGTGAAATAAGAACACAAGGCTGAAACAAGTATTCTGGATCCTCGTTGTGTTTCAAGCAGTATTTCATGCAATTCCTTTAATGAATTTAAGTTCCTCATAAAAAACTGATTGTGGGTCCCCATTACTTTTTTGGAAAGCTGTGCCACACCATCACATTTCTAAAAGTGAGAGTTGTCTTCTAGATTCCAGTTCAGATCATTGTTAAATGTAAGTAAGTATGAATTATTTGTCTGTATAAATGGGCTTGTTCCACAGGCATCAGCTTTTCTAATTTTTACATCAAGCTTTCCCCATTATGCAACCCTGACACAGACAAATGACACTAGTAACATATTTCTGTAGGATGTGACCAGTCCCATATCAGGGTTGGGGTCTGGAGAATAAGCCTTATGAGAAGAGGCTGAGGGAGCTGGGGGTGTTCAGCCTGGAGAAAAGGAGGCTGAGGGGAGACCTTCTCGCTCTCTACAACTCCCTGAAAGGAGGGGGTAGCCAGGGGGGGTTTGGTCTCTTCTCCCAAGTCACAGGCCATGGGACAAGAGGAAATGGCCTCAAGTTGTGCAGGGGAGGGTCACATTGGAGATTAGGGACAATTTTGACAGGGAAAGGGTTGTGAAGCCTTGGACTGGGCTGCCCAGGGCAGGGGTTGAGGCCCCATCCCTGGAGGGATTAAAAAACCGGGTTGACCTAGTGCTTGGAGACATGGGTTAGTGATGGGTTTTAATCAGAATTATGTTGATAGTTGGAGTAGATGATCTGAAAGGTCCCTTCCAACCCAGACAATTCTATGATTCTACAAGTTTTCAAAAAGGTCCAAAGTAGAAAGCAGTCCACACTTTGATCTCTGAGAAACAGTGGGAGAAAGATAAAGAAGAAAGCCAGATACCTGTAAGCTATACTGTTATTGAATGCAACAGCAGATTCATTTCAATTGTATGCACAATTTCTGTACATTTATAACTTTCTCAAATTGTAAAGAACTGCTGGCATCCCCTCCCTGTGCTTTAACCTACCTTCAAGCTCATTGACAGCATATGTGGGAGCAGGAGACCATAAAGGCAAACAAAGAGGAGGATGTGAATCCTGAAAGCACCGTATCACAAGGGTGGCAAAGTGTAGAACAGGTTGCTGGTCAATGGATTGGCTTTGCAAACAGAAACTGTGACATGTGGCACATTTCCAGCCTAGTTTCTCACTACATGAAGTCACAGAAGAAACCATAAGAAGAGGATTCTCTGAGCAATGTCACAGCATAGAATTGAAACGCCGTATTACTCAGAGAAGGAAAAGGCATAAACCCCACTACATTAGGACCTGTTATCAGCATCACCATTGGACACAACACAAGAAATATGAAACTCCCAAAATGGCCCAGGCTGTAGGACACGATGGCTTAAAATAAAATTAAAAAAAAAATTGAATTTGGTCTTCTGCAAGTTTGATCATTCACTAAATTACTTAAAACAGACATAAGCAAAAATGTCTAGTCAAAAAAGGAATTATTTATTTGATAAATTACCTGATAAAGATGTTTCTGCTGCCATGGGATTTTTCCAGCAGACACAATTTATAACACCGGTACTATCATCCACTGTAGAAAAATTTGCAAGAATAACAGAGTAAGAAAGCAAGTAGTGATGGTCCAAGAGGTGAAGACATGTAGCTACATAGGGAGATGACTGTGAAGGGTAGCTTGTTCCAACCAGTCTGAAAAGGAGAGTGCATGCTCAGCCCCTGCTAATACCTCTGAATTAATCCCCACAGTCATTTCAGTTGTGGAAGTAACTCAGAAACAGATAATATGTGCAGTCAGCAAATAACAGGTACTTTTTCAAAAAAAAAAAAAAAAAGATCAAGCACCAACTTAAATTATGAGGCTTCAGTACACACTCAGTACTAAGGGGTTTTAATCTCATTGACAAAGTCAGAAGAAGAGTCAGTGTTGAAAGCTAAAGACAAACATATCAAAATAGGAAACCAGGTACAGAAGACAGAAGCATTAGTGTAACAGTGAGAAGAGAGCACTTTAGCATTGGAGGGTACAGTCACATGAAGAGACTGGGAGCGCTGCTACTTCCAGCTGCATTGATTTCCATGCTAATATTGTGCAAAAAGTCTACTGGCCTTTCCCATTCAAGAGGATGTTTGAGAGAGCAAAAAGGCAGCTCCTCTAGCCAGGAAGGACAGAGGACAGCACATGCTTGTGGTTCTGCTCTAGGCCAGGAATTCCCAATTTAAAGTATTAAGTACTGGTGGCACGAAAGCCACTTCCGTTGCCAAAAAAAGCTTAACACCTTCTCCCGAGCACTAGAGCTGTCCAGCTTTTCCTGTTTTGTTAGAACCTAATCAAAATGAGTTTTGTGATTCTGCCCCAGGCACTGCATTGTCAAGGGCAGCAGAAGACGACAAAACCCAATGAAAACTAAAAAAAACCTGTCAGAAGAATCTACTGTTCAACAGATCAAGAGACTGTCTGTAGATGGCATGTCCAACAAGCACTCTCTAAATAAAAAAAGTACTAAAAAGCTTGTCTAAGCACAGCAAGAATCCCATTTCCAGCTCAGCACCTTGCTTCTCAAACACAGCCATCTCCAGGACTTAGCTTCCCAACTTCACAAACTGAAATCTGCAATTTTTTTTTTTTTGCTCCTTAAACCAGACCCTTGACTACAAAAGTAACAGCGGTGTTTACCAGGAAAGTACTGATTGGTACCTGCAGTCCTGCTTCCTCTGGGAACCATAGCATCAAAGCAAAATGCCTTTGCACTGTCTCACATGTTTTGAAACAATCTCCCTATTTGGGGGGGTCCAATTTCAAATCATTGTCTTGCCTTCCTGTTTTCCAGTGGCTTTAGCTGCACATTCCTAACAACAAACATACAGCATTTATAAGGTACAGGCAAATCCAAATTCTATCTCAGAAGTATGCTCACCTCATTGCTATGCCCCTTTGGAGCTGCTGTATTTGCAGCTATTTCAGCAGCTTTAATTTTGTACCAGAGCACAGACCTAGCTGGTAGGATTTTCTCTCCTTGGTATAGGCAAACCCCAACTATTTTAGTAGGAGTCAGAGCCCCCATAGGCCCTGCCAAGCCATTCATACAAGCCAGCAGTGGCAGCAAGAAAGAGGGCAGATGAGATTTCACTATTACATTACTGCAGCTTCTGGATAGTCCAGCTTGAGCCTGGCTGTTGCACCAGCTGCACCAGATATGCTTCCTAAGAAGGGCTCTGAAGCAAAACTAACAGGACTGGAGGATCAGGAGGCCAGACTCCTCCTCATCATCCCAACAGCTGAAAATGAAGTCCTGGAGAGATTGACCTGTTCTTGACCACATCAGGAATCTGGTAGCAAAGCAAGGCTCACAGTTCACAGATAAAAGCTTTGAGCAATAACTCCTGAAGCACAGATGAAGGAGAAGTCTTGCAATTGTATTCTAATTAGACAGCAGAATGTTAATCTATTTTAAAGGCACTCAAGGGGTCTACAAGCTTTTGAAAACTTCCTGCGCTCCCTGTGCCGCCCTTCCTCATCTTGGGTTTAAACTTTTGTTTGTTTGGCGTTTTTTTGTGTGTTTGTTTTTTTTTTTACTTTGTTTTCTTTGGTTGGATTTGGGGTTATTTTTCTGACTCTCACATTAACCATTTGTGGGTAGCACTGTCAAAGCTACCTGGCTAAGTGAGGTAATTGCATTAAGGTTTATTTCTTAGTAGCAAAAAGGGCATAGTTCTTGTAGGCCTGTGTGAGATCCTAGTAAGATTTTTCTCATTTGTTTTTAAGGAAAGTGCCTTTCAGCCTTTCAAAAACAGTTCTGGGGTACAAGGAAAACTACATGATGTTTGGTTTTGTTAAAAAGGAAAAAAAAAGTTTAGAAAGGTATATTAGCTAAAGCATGAGCTTGTTCAAAGCTACGATGTAATCCTTCCCAAATTGATCATAATAATAGCAATAAACAATGAAATCAAAATGGCAAATTCAGGCTTTACACAGCATGTGTAATTTTAAAGGGTTTTTTTGTCTTTTACACTTATTCTTTCATCACCAGTTCTGGCTGTACGGTTTTCAGCAGAGAGAGGACCTAAGATTCTCTTGAAAGGAGCGGTGTGTATTCTGAAGTAGACAGATAGGAACTGGGGGGGGGGAGTAGGTAGTGGCAGTGACACAAAGACACTGCAGTTCTGTATCAGAGAGAAAGTACAACAGCGGGAATTGCTTTGTAAGTCACTTTTAAGCAGACGGAAAGCGAGCAGCACACGGCGCTCCAACTGATGCAACGCCGGCTCTGTGACTCACCAACCAGAGTCTGCTCAACTGGGAGATGCAAGAAGGTACAAGCAGGAAACTGTTCTAAGGAGTTCCAGCTTTAGACTGGCTGAGTCGAGCTGCCTGAAAGGGAGGGCAGGCTGGGGAGGGGCACCCTGGCAGGTAGCCTGGGAGCTCAACCCAGGAACTGCTGGAACAAAGAGTGGAGCTGGATGTGAAAGGACAGCAGGAAGCCGAGCTCACCAAACGCTGCTGCACTTAAAGGTCGGCTGATCTAACACTAAGGCTGAACTCCACTTCTCTGCAGTTTCTTTTGATTTCTATTCCTCCATTTGCTGCCCCAATGGAATGTTTCCAGCAAGTTTACATCTGAACTAAATGCTGAGAGCAGCGTGGGAAACTCTTGCTCATAGAATTGGTTTTGCCTTAGTCATTTTGAGTCTGTCTTCCTCTACTCTCATGAAGTGATAATTGAATTTGAATAAAAGAATAACACCTGATGTTCAATGTACGTTTCAACATTTCATGACATCACCTGTTACATCTCCATCCTTTAACTTAGGTGCTTGTTTAGCCTGTGCTACTTCAAGTGACAGAGAAACTTGTGCTTCAAAATATTTACTGTCAACTTGTTATTTAGAATAATAGCAGGGTAACAATAAACATCCAGAAATTAGACTTAAAAAAATAACCTAGAAAAGATCCACTCGAAGAAAGTTACAGGGACAATTCTATAGAGCAGAGTCACCTCTCTGCAGTCTCACCCAGTGCAGGGTGTGCTGTATGACCCAGCAGCTGATGTCACTTTGCAGCGGAGGGATGACGCAACTGCAGGTGTTGTGGAAGCTGAGACCTGGTCAAGTTGTCAACTGTATCTTTACAGCGCTCCTGTGAACCAGGGAATTGCTGCTGGCTCAGTTTTGTGAAGGAACTGGGTAAGAAGAGGCGCTCTGTGATTTACCTCCATCGGGGGAAACCCGTGGCAGAGGAGTCCATCAAGTGCTCCAATAGCATCTCTGCATTTGGCTCCCCTTTCCCACTGTGAGATGACCTCCCCAACCTTTTGAAGCTTGCCACATCGCCACTACTCCACTCTGCTTTTAATCCAGACCAAAAAGACAGCTGAACAGAACGACAATCACATGTTTCCATGTTAATAAAATAGTCTGAACGTTGGGAAAAGCAGTAGGGAGGAGACAACTCCCAGCTGGTGTTGGCAAGGGCTGGTATGGTGATGCCAGAGTTACATTTGCTTGCGCATCTAAATATAAACAAGCTCCTGACTGCTATTAAAAGCTGGCTCCAAGATACAACAAAACATACAAAAAGTCAGAAGAGATTTCACAGGTTCAAAAAAAAGGAAGAAGTGACTTCCCATTCACAGGCACTGTTAAATCTGTTTATATCTGACCAAAGGAACTGTGTATATGAGAGGAAGATGGTGGAAGTGGCAAAGCAACAACCCAAATCCAGATTTGCTAATGACCCCAAAGGAATCAGTTGTTCTGTTTTAACTATTTTTTTTCTCTGCTTTCACAGTGGAGATGAACAGTCACTGCCCTCAACATAAGTAACCTGAGCTTCAGATATACATTCTATTAGGATAAGAGCAGAGTTGTTTCAAGAGCAGACAATGATCAAATAAGGTAACCTTTTAGTTCTAACGGTAACCAAGATGAGAAGGCTTGATAAGAAACTTTTCTTACCTCCGTAACTATAGAAGGCCTCTTGTTCTTTCATCTGAACCACTATCCCGACAACATCCACCTGTCTTACTGGGTGTCCGTTATAAAAGAAAATACCTGGATACAGAACATGCTTGATAAGCGTAACTGTTTCTTTCAACATCCTACTCTACACAGTCACATTTGTCAGTAAAAACCATACTTTCTTACATATTTAATATATCTGAAATTATACAGTGCCTAGTCATGTGAGAAGTCCCCTGGATCACTGAGGACTGGGAACACCAGAAGGAAGAAATACCAGCTCTACTTAGGACACCAAAAGCTTGCTTTTGTAGAGTCTCAGAACTTTATTAACCTCCTGTTCTCATGCACATTTAGATCTGGAAAACAGCTTCCTTACTGCAGGCATTGGGGGTTCTGAGGTGTTTTGTTCTGTTGTTTCATTTTTGGTTTGGTTTTGGTATCGTTTTTGTTATGAGGTGGGTTTGGGGTTTTTTTTGTTACATCTTCATCAGGCTTCAGAATAAATAACAGAACACAATGGAAGGAGTTTGACCTTGGCATAATGCAGCTGTTCCTGATTAAGGCAGAGCATCCAAAGGAAAACTAACATAATTCTGTCTTTGATGTCTAAAAGAGCAGGAACTGTGGGGGACAGAAACAATCCTCTTAGATTGCAGAGTACACTACTACACAGTCATCCTGGGCAGCATCCTGAACTTCAGCTTCTGAAATACCGCATTCTAAAAACATACCTTCAAAACTGGTTTTTTGAGTATCTATAATGAAGACTTGAATAAGAGTAACATGTAAAAACATGTCCAGGAAACAGCGAGGACTTTGACAGCACTGAGGTTGCCACGTGCTGTAATACCTTTCATGAGAGTGGCAAATGTTGTTAACAAACACCAATGTAAATATGTTGCACTGAAGCTTCCCAGTCCACATGCAGGAGAACAACAGGGCAAAAAGCTCCAGATATATCCCAGGCTGGCTAATTGTCAGTCAATGTATTTTCTTCAGTTTTCAGATACCACTGCTTTACTGAAATATGCCATCTGGGATGTTCAATAACTGTCTTCTAAAAGCTAGATAACCCAAGGGACTCAGAAGAGAACATTTGGCTCCAAACACTATGGCAAGTCTTAATTCTTACAAAGGGAAGAAGAAACCCTGTAGCGAGGGAGCGAGAAAAATGTTCTGTATATAAAAAAATAAATCAAACCCCAAATCCAAAAATAACTTGTCCTACATAGCTAGCAGCCTTAAGTGAGCCTGGAATTAGCTTTCTTCCTGTAAGAAAGACAAAACCCCCGAAGTTTCAGAAGAAATTACAGGTGATCAGCTGAGCAGCAGAAGTTTTGCTCATAAAAATCCACTGCAATGTTCTGAGGATGCATCTATTGCTGTCAGCTTTGAGCTGGCCACACTCATCGGGCAGTCACTGGTCAGTTGAGAACGTTTAGCAGGTCTGTCCACGTTTCTCCCATTCCATTTACCAGGGCACCAGTAAACGCCACCACAGACACCCTCAATGGACGTCCTCCCAGTGTATATAATTATTCACTAAACCTTACAAGTCTCTATAAAACAAGGTCTGGGTCAGTTTTGGGGTCAGTCTGTGGAGCAGAGACTCCAAGCTCTTGACTGTGCCAACCAGCCACACGCTACTGTGTTCATTTCCCAGTTAGTAAGTTGAGGTTTGGCCAACGACAGAGACCAGATGAAACCAGTTCTCTCCATCCCCGTAAACTCACATAGAACACACTGAGGAACTACCTGAATTAATTTGAAAGACAAAATTATATTTACACTATTAAAAGCTGTTGAACTTGATGACTTCATGGCGTAAATTGTTTCTCCTGTCACCTTGTTCAAATTGTATTTGTATTGCTACCAATAAAAACATACTAAACACTTGAAGCTACGTGCAAGCACATTCAGGGAAGCCTCTAGTAACCCAGTAAATAACACACATTTATATGTTGTTACCACAACAGGAAGCCCCAGCAGTGCTATAGTGGGCCTAGCTCTCTAGGGCAAGTTCGGATCATGTCTTTACCAGCATTCCTGAGCACTGAGATGTTTGCCACTGCTTTAATTATTATTACCTCCTTTTATGCTATTTGTAGCTTCCCTTACTTGCTAAGTTGTCACAATGCAGTGGTGCGTGATAACTCTGAGAAAAGCTCATTTCCATGATGTGTTACAACCAAATTTGACAGCCACTCTCATTTAGAGGCCTCTAAGACAACACAATTGCTGTTTTTATCTGGGAGTTTTTCCAGCCTTCTTGTCACCATTTATAGCAGGAGAGTAATTGGGCAGGTTTACTGCTTTCCTCTGTGCTGTTTTTAAGGAATTAGTCATTGTGGCATCAAATCCTAATGCTTAAAAATGGAAAGAAAAAACTTTTTAGGTCATTCAGTCCATTTCCTCAGGTCCAATGCAAGACTGTTCCGTACAGTAAATTCCTGGCAATCTGTACAGTCAGGATATAAACAATCCCAGCAAAAGGCATCCCACCTTTTTCCTGGGAAAGCTGCTCCACAGTTTAGCAGATGTCATTCTAAGGATGTTTTTCCTGACATTCAGTCTGTGTTTCTTTCCACTCCTCCTAGTTACAACTCTTTGTTTTGAACTCATTCATTCTTAATTACCATTACTTAATGACTGATTTATAGCCAATCATACACTTAGCTTCAGCTGGTCTTTAACAAACCCATTAAAGGCCGGAAACATTGACAACAAACACCTACCTTCTTCCACCCCCAAAAGATATTTTTTTAGTGCTTGTGCTGTGCTATCGTTTGTTGCCAATAAATAAGATAAAACGAAAGATGCCTGATTTGGTATAAACACATCACCAGGAGAATGAACAAAATTCGGGATGTTTATTCTGTGACATTTAGTATTATTCTTTAAAGTTTCGTTTAGAAAATCATACAGAATTGCAAGCAAGCCTAGTTGTGCAAAAAGGCCAGATGCACAGGAAGTAGAGAAAGCTCGCGTGCACTGATTTTAAAGGCTGGTATCTTGACACGACAGATACCACTTCCTTAGGATCATCTTAGGTAAAAAAAAAAAAAGTAATAACAAAACTGAAACTGCTCCTGAAGCAGAAGACAACCCAAATAGACGAACAAGAGGGGAAGTGAGAAGGGAAAATCAGATAATTTAGAGGTGAAAAAAAGAGAGCAGGATTGTACTTTCTAGGATGGGTCCTGCTCTTGTGAAATGTTTGTTGATGTTTATAAGTTCAATTCTTCTGAATGTATTTTTGTGCTGTATGTACTCATGTCCAAGTCCAAATTACAATCCTATTCTGTTGACATTGAACAGTTTTGTATTTTGTTTGAAAAAGTGTCTCTAATTGAAGCAGGAACACTTTTTTGCTACACCAGTACTACTGAAGACCACATGCTTTAAAAAGGCCTCTAAGTGCTACTTACTCTAGTGCAAATACCAACAACAGACTGTAGCCTAATTGTTGCAATGGATTTAAGACAAGTCTCCCATCATGTTAAATAACAAAGCTCTCTACGTACTGAGCTTCAGTTTGTGAAGTACATAAAAATTATTGCAAGAAGGGTAAAAAAACCCACTAGTGCTTCCTTTCTACAGGAATAGCACTGTTTTTACCCATGCTGTTAAAGAAAAACAAATAAGAATACAAAACCAAGAAGGTCAAGCATATTCAAAGAGCCAAACAGATGTACCTTGTCTCTGTTGAAAAACAACCCAAATCACAAAACATTAAAACCAAACCAAACACACACACTCTGCTTAGGGTTTACTGCTTTTCCTTCTTAATTCTAAGTTCTTTGGGTTCCTCCCTGATAATCTTGCACCTTGTAGAGCTTCAGTTTGGAGTAATGAACCCTCCTACAGCAGAAAACGTACTGCAGTCTACTTAAAGTCTTCACAGTGAAAACAGAAATCCAAGGTCAGACCCATGTTGCTTTAGACAATGTACACATGTGGGTGATATTGGCTGAGAACCAGCAGGAAAGAGGCTGCAAAGCATACAATTTCCAACAATGATTAGGCAATAAAAGGTGTGGTGTAAGATTCAGCACAGATGTCAGGATTTACAATGAGGTTGTTCAAACGCATGAAGAATGTCATCTCTCTATCACAGCTAAACATTAAGCAGACAAAACCTGTCTGTTTTGTAATATATTATAATATCCAGAGGAAAAAGCAAAATATATAGACAAAGCTATGTCATTAATTGTCAAAACCTTGCAACAAAGAAGAGGCATAAAATCCTTCTCAAATGTTGCAGAGACAGTGGAAGGATATAACACACAAAGTATTTTTAGAATTAATTTTATCAGGATATAACAAGCACTACCATGCAGAGGAAACACAACATTACCTTAATCTAAAAAAGATTCTGTATCTACATATATGAGAGGAAGAAAAGCCTTTAGAACAAATATTATTTTTCACATAGATTTCTCATACAACCTATTGTTCTTAGGACTGTTAAACATACTAACATCACCGAGCTTAGGGGCATGGCATGGAAAGTTACTTTACTGGTGTTCATGAAGTATTCTACAATCCCTCACTAAAGAGCACAGAGCACAACATAAATCAATTACAATTCTGTGTGCATCATAACCAGCACACATAAGCACGTACCTGGCACTTGTTTAGATTCTCTCATTTCTTTGATATCTTTAATATAAAGTCTGGCAAATGCAGAAAATACAGGATCCATCCCCCAGTACAGAGAAGGCAGCTCTTCTTCATACTTCTTGGATTCAGACTGCGTTCAAAACCTACAAACACAGAAGAACTTGTAATTATTTTCCCCACAGGTAAAGAGCCACTCGCGTATGTTCCATCTGAATGGAAATACAGCTTGTGATTTTACACACAATAACACAGTCGAGCTGATGAAGAGACACAGGAACTTATCTAATAGAGTGTCATCTTTGTGTCACCACAGGACAGATTCAAAGAAGCAATACTGATGATTTACTTGAAGTACTGAGAGTCCACAGCAACAGCAGTTTGTCCAGCTCCTTCAAATGAAATAGAATTTCAGGGATTTCTCCTCTATCAACCCACAATCAGAGAACCAAATACAACACTTCTTTAAAAGAGCAAGATCATGGGATATTAGTTGGTTATTCTCTGTACATTTCATTATTTCTCCCCACCATCATTCTCTTTTCCTTTCCATATCATCCTCATTGTTCATCCTGTGCTTTACCACAGTGGTACAAGATGCTTATTTTATATATATAAAAAAAGTAGCCAGCTCTTTATTTTTGGGCATACAGTCCTCAATAACTGTGTAACTGTTATTTACCCCTTTTACCTCTTCAGATTACCCTGTTTAAGGCCTGCTCTATTCTGCCATTACCAAAGCCACTTCTCTGCTTATCACAGAGTTGATGTCAAAAGAACCCAGTACTCAATTCTGGAAGGATCCTTGTAGAGATCTGGAAGCTGAATATACTTTTTATTACCTTCTCCTATATGGATAGCCAAATAGTGCCTGTAAAGCTCTGCAGGTCACCCACGAATGGCTGTCAGCCCCTTACAGCTGTAGGGCACAGGCAGCAAGTGGATGGATTTTGAATAGCGTGTAACAGGGCTGAGATTTGGCAGCTGCAGCCCCCTGAGAGGGAGCAGCTCCCTGTTAGAGGTTGCCAGAGATCTCTGTAGTCTGCAGGAGATACTTGTAGCTACCACTGTAAAGTCAACAAGCCCTGAATATAATGATAGCATCTTGCCTTTTTGAGAAACAGCAGAGCTTGAATTCTGTAAGATTTCTGTTTTCACACTTAAACTGACATCTATTCCACACTGTAAAAAGAACTGCAGATGACAATCATATTCATTTCTCTTTGTAATTATTTTTTATTTAAAAAAAAAAAAAAAACACCCAAAATACTAGTGTTACTTAGACTATCCTTAGACAGGTCATTTGTTTTGTGAAATGTTGGAAGAATTTGATTTAGCCAGTTCCACTGGTCACTTCATCTTCGAGTAACAAACTAAATAGTTCTCCTCACACCTGGATTTATGTCTCTTTCCTTACCCCAGGCAGCTTTTCCCAACCTAGTCCCTTTTCACATGCAATGTCTACTCAAATACGTCTCACCATCCTTGTCTCACTCAAGCCTCCCCACAAAGCACACTTCTCTGCTGCTGAATTGCAGCCACTGCTCAGCAGAAATTTCTAAACTAAGCTGTTAACTGCATGATCTTAATAACACCAAAGCCGCTGTTCCTCCATATGGCAGTTCTCTGGTTGCTTGCTATAGTCTATGTCAAATTCAGACCATAAACTTTCCCAAGCAAAAACATGGTTGGAACCTGTATTTTACTTAGCAAGCTCATTTTCAAAAGAAAATTAGTCTTCCCCACCCCTTTATTCTTGCTTGCGGTCTCTAGTACAAAGTTGCCTGCGTTGTCCCTTTGCTACTGTGCTTTTATAGCTTCTGTTAAAAAAATGGGGGTATGGAGGAGGCAGCAAACAAAAGGAAAAAAAAAAAAAATAATACAGCCTAACAACAGGTCATGGTGAATGAGAAGAGTTCTCACAACAATCAATAAACATACACACCAGTCCATCAAGGTTAACACATAACGAGGCAGTACTGGGTGGTGTCACCTTCCTCCCACCCACAAACACCAGCGTTTAAGATACAATTTTTTTATTTAATGGTGCTACAATCCCCAGCTATTCTACCCTTCTACCCTGCCAAGCACCACGGATATGATCATAGTCTTGTTGTCTAAGATCACCTTTTACAGAAAGTAACAGTCCTTTCTGTGCCATGTCCCCCCAACTTACTCAGCACAGTTACAAAGTCTGTCGTAGGCTTTGTAGAAGAAGGGTCTCTTCTCCCAAGTCACAGGCCATGGGACAAGAGGAAATGGCCTCCAGTTGCACCAGGGGAGATTCAGGTTGGAGATGAGGAACAATTTTGACAGAGAAAGGGTTGTGAAGGCTTGGACTGGGCTTCCCAGGGCAGGGGTTGAGGCCCCATCCCTGGAGGGATTGAAAAGCCGGGTTGACCTAGTGCTGAGAGACATGGGTTAGTGATGGGTTTTAGAGTGAGGTTGATGATTGGACTCGATGATCTGAAAGGTCCCTTCCAACCCAGACAATTCTAGGATTTATGACAATTCTATGATAGCTCAGCTCCCATTTTTTTCTTTCAGACAGATGGCAGACTGAGCTAACAAGCCCAAAAAAAGAGAGACTCAGGTAACAAGGCTATCTAACTTCTTTCATGTTGCATGAACAGCCACTCTTTGGAGTGAAAAGCAGCACTTATCCCTGCAGTGTGTACACCTGAGAGGAAATCAATGAAGCAGCACCACTGCAGGTTACAAATACCTCATTTTGATATTTCAGCAAATAGTTGCCAAGTCTGAAATACCCAAATGTTAACAGATCGCTAACCAGAAATCCAAACAACACTTATAGCTTAAATGAAGCATCTCTAAATCTTTTACTGTTTCCCTGTCCTGAACCGAGAAGGATTTCTGCAGGAAAAGCTCCTTCTCTCAGAAACTACTGCGAGTTAAATCTCAAATTCTGGAGCTTCCTTCTAGCTCCCAGGCCTTGTTACAGCTCTTCACTGGAGAAATTCACACCCATCACACATATTGCACGTACAGAACCACTCTGCNCCAGGCCTTGTTACAGCTCTTCACCCATCGCACATATTTGCACGTACAGAACCACTCTGTTTAATTCCACTACAGACACACCAGGTTTAATCTTACAGATCTGGCAAAGATTCCTTGCTAACTAGGAAGGGGATAGGTTATTTACAGCCTCCAGTATTGCTTGCCTCCACACACTCCTATGACAAGGCCATTGCTGTGACATTGACAGCAGTTGTCTTTTTGCTCCTATAGCAAGGGGAGGTGTTAAGTCAGAGGAGCAACCCTTTCTAAACTATTTTTGGTTAGTTTCCAAGATTCATGGTACTAGAAAACATGATTCTTACACGGCAGATAAAATTCTTCAAATCAATTTCTCTGTTGTTATATAACAGTATCTTCCCAGAACTTTTTCTTAAGTTGGCACAGGAAGCCTCTCCGTCCCAGGCAGAATACCCCAGGGGTTAATTAATTAGTGAGTCATCCTGGCGAAAGTGGAACTTTCCATTATGCTGCAAGTGTTTTCAGCTCTTAACTGGTACCATTGGTGATACACTATCAGCCAGGAAGATAACAGCTACCCCGTACAATGCAGATCCAAGAGGCAAAGAGCAGGCATTGTGGAGATGCAGAGCCTTATAATCAATGAGAACACAGAGACAACAATAGACAATTCTGAACAGATACT
Organism: Nycticryphes semicollaris; assembly: GCA_013400055.1. Lineage (NCBI taxonomy): Eukaryota > Metazoa > Chordata > Aves > Charadriiformes > Rostratulidae > Nycticryphes > Nycticryphes semicollaris. The sequence continues at coordinate 42,069 of VXBJ01004037.1, read as the reverse complement.
ATATGTACACATGCTTAAGGATGAAACTGGTTTTTGCTGAAAGACAGTGATAAGGCTTAGCAATACAAACAACACAACGTCCTAGCAAAAGGTCATCCCTTCCTGCATTTTGTTTTAAATGCAGTGTAATGACTTTATGGTTGCTGTAGTGCAAGGAATTCAATCCTGCTACGGGAGAAAAAAGGCAAGGGAAACAGCGGGTCCACAAGTTTAGTAGCTATAAGATATCTGTATTCTGTTTTTTACCTCTCTAAAATAACTGCAAAGAAAGGCTATATAGGCATAATCCAAAACAAAAATAGAATTAAGTTCTGCTATTTGGGCCACTTCTTGGGAGAACAATTCTGTTTCACGGGCAAAAAACCCTAAAGTTTACACAGTGGTTATCTAAATACAAATAAACAAAAGCCTGATTTGAGATAATTCCAAACACTAACCTATTAAAATACGGCTGCTCCTTTCACCTACCGCTATCAATGTTAGCTTACCTGACTGGGGTGAGAATTAAACCAAGTCCATAATCCTCAGAGTTATCTTGTGAGCTCAGCAAGGTATTATCCTAAAAGGGAAACAGGGGAAACCAAGGAAAACCAGCAGCCTTCCCAAGAACGCCACCACCCAGAACCAAGCCCGTTTTCTCTCCTCCCTCCCAAGAAGCCCTACCTGCTAGCCTTGTTAGAGTAACACCCAAGTCATTTGTTGAACAGGATCAGCCCTGGCCAGTAAATTTCTTTTGTCCCATTGTACCTTTTTCAAACATGATAAATAGTTAAGAACTGGTCTTCTTCCAAACCCACTGAAATGGAAACCCCAAAGAAGAGTACCCGTTTTAATGTTCCTTCTTGTCTTTTCTCCAGATTTGATTAACAACAAAAGCTTTTGGAGAGAATTGCCTTAGTTTGCGATGAATCGCTTGGAGCCACAGAAAGGGTATCTTGCCAGCAGTTGCCTGCAATTACTCTGCAGCTCCTGGCAGACCATTGCAAAGATTCTTTTCTCAAGTTAGCTGTGAATCAGAAGCAGATAATATTTACCCACCAACACAGGCAGCTTAAATATCCTCCCAGGCACTCACTCTTCTCCAAAGACTGCCACTACTATACTAGCACTGATGATTTACACAGGGCACAGCTCCTGAACTGTTAGAGTTGCCAACCCGGAGCGTTAGAACAACCTAAAGTCACCATCAGTTTACTTGAACACATCAGGCTACAGACTGTGGCTGTGAAGGAATTGCTTCATGGGTCAGCCATCCTGGCTGCAGAAAAACCAACTTGTGGAAAGAGGAGCAGAGTCAACAGCTGGGTTGTGTAACCACCTCTGTCATCTGAATTGAACTCATCTGTCTTTGAATCAACACCCTATGTGACAACTGGATTTTATTCAATTCTTCGTGATCAGCAGAGGCAATTCTAGCATGATACAGTTACAAACACCATATTTCAAGAAATGTTTTTAATTACTCAAGGCCATATACAACATTTTAAATTAAAAACAAATGCAACATCTTATTATGCAAGTAGATCTTAGTGAGCTGGAAAGTAAAGCCTTTAGTTACAGATAACATGGAGTAAAGATTCTAAGAATGAAACTCACCCATAGATGTTTTTAAACATGTAATTAAAAGAAAATTTTCAACATCAGTAACAAGACCAAAATACATCACTGAAAGACAAAAAAGAATCCTGAAAAAATATGTACTGATAGAAATTTTACAGCTGCTAGAAAGCTACCAAACAGTAAGATCAGGTCAGTTTGGATCCACTTCCCACCTGATGTTTCTATGAAAAGTCCAAGTAGGACAAGTGCTTTCAGTCTTTTCCTAAAAAACTACCTTCTGATGCTGCTCCTGTGAAGTCCTGTAGGCTCATAAACCACATGCTGCAACAAATGTCATTAAGGGCCTACATATCCTCTAGCTCTTATATACAGGGCAAAAACAAATCTAGTTTTTAAAAAATGGTTTTGAAACAAAACGAAGCGAGCTGGAACTTCTCTGATCTTCCACAAGTTTAGCAGTTCCTGAAATGTTACTTGTACAAATGTTCACACTTACCTGTCTAACCTCCTGAGATAACACATTTACCAAAAAGAATTACAGAATTTTTCATAAAGATATTGCTTGAAATTTTAAACATCTTGTGTCTTTTAACTACATTAGATTATATTACAATACCCTTCCCTGACAAGGGAAGATGGTGAAAGATAAAAGACCCCTCACCACAAACTTCAGCCAGCGTGGAGTCTGTCAACAACAAAGAAGGGTATTGTCCACAGTGCTTACAATAATCAGGATATAGTTATCAATAAATTGACACTGCTATTGTGTAATAGCCTTCCAGTGGAGTTAGTATCTCCATGTCGTAACCTGTAATGTATTTCCTTTCCTCTGGTTTTTTTTCCTTTCCATGGTGCTGCCTAGAAATCCTTCTGGACAGGCCCATGTGGCTCCAGGAGACCAGACAGACTGGCTCCTCCAACATCAACAGTCTCAGAAGGAAAGGGGACAAAGCTTGCAGTTCTAGATTGCCTTCTTTGGCATTGCCACTTGTTTTATATGCAAGTTAAACCTTGTAACAAGGGTTTGGCACCCAATTTCCCAAAAGTATGGTTCTGGAAAACTAATAAGGAAGTGTGAAATAAAATAAACAGAAGTAGCTCCTTCTGATCCTTGTCCCATGCATTAGTCACAAGGTATTTTCCTATGTATCAAGAAATCAGCAACCCGCTCACCAGACCAGTAAACTAGCTCTGTATTTTTATTTGCCAAGGAGAGCTGTAAGCTTACAACAAATAAGGTAGTAGTAATCACTACTGATAGCCAGAAAGCTTCACTTAATTGTAAAGCTATTAGATAATCAGAATGAAACACCTTCTTTAGCTAATTCTCTAACCTGTCTGGAGTGAGGGCAGGAGGAGATCTATGAAGATGATTAATTCTCTCTGAAAGCTCTTAATCACCCCCAGCGCTGGCAGAATGAGCTGAGCTGCTGAAAAGCCATTCTTTCACTGGGAGAGAAGGTTCTCAGTTATTTGCCTGAAATAAAAACAAACAAACCTAAAACTAAATTACGACTTATAAGTAATGAGTTTGTTGTTTGGAAAAACAGCAACATGGAAGCTTTTATTTCAAGAGGATTCCAAACAGACTCTTGGCAAAGGAATTTATATTTTCTGACAGATACATGTAATTTACTGATGCAATATAACGGAATATTAACTCACTCAACAGAGCAAATGGAATCAAACTTAATTTACCTGGTCTAAGGCAACTCAGTAAGCTTTCATACTTTGCTACAGCAGGGTAAAACAGGTTCGGTGATGCTTCTGGAATGAAGACTTTCAAATTTCAGAAGTGTGGGTAGAAGTGGCAAGCACTCGTTAATGGCTTTATTGGGCCTGTGAACTTCATGACAAGACTGACTCGATTCACTCAAGTTTTACTTCCCATTTCCCTCCTTCCTCTTTAAATCTGTTTATCCATCTGGTATAAATTAAAACAGCCTCTGGAGTAAGACCAGGATTTACACTCATAGTGTAACAGAGCACTCTGTTACAAGCAGAGACTTCAAAATAATTAACCTACCATTTTGTGGAGGTGCACAGTTGTGAGCAACTTCTCAAAAAACTTCCAGCACATACTAAAGGCTGAGATTCTGACAGACCTGCTTCACCTTCTGAAAATAACTTAAGTTCTTCTTTGCTATAAAAGTGACCCTTTTAGTTGTATGGGAACACTGGGAGGCAGTGCTTGAAAAATGGTGTCCAAATAACACCGTTGTTGGTATGTAATAATTCAAATCAGAAAAATTATGAAGTTGTGGGTTCAGCATTTTGTGAGCACATCTAGAGACTGAGATCACTATTTAGAGCTCTTTTGGAAAAAGATTGAGACGTAACTGCTACTCTTCTTAGAAAGATGAATACAGTTAGCTTGGCACTGACCTCTGTTTCTAGACAGACTGCATTTGTTCTTTGTTTGGGTTTTTTTTATGTTATTCCACAAAATTATTCTTTTTCTCCTCCAAATAAAGTCTCATAATATTTCCTGTCTGAATGCACTTCTTGTAGAAAAATGTTTAGACATTCCAAAACACAGCCCTGTGTAAAATAAAAGGCAGCAAGGAAGAGAAAAAAAACCAACAGAAAACCCAACACAAAAAGGCACTGAGACGATATACATTATCACAGCATTTTCTCTTTTACTGGGGGAAGTTTGAACTATCATCCCACACACGAACAAAGCTGTTGTTATGCTTTTCTAGTTTTCCTCACAGAGGTCCTCTCAGCCAACATCTAGGGAAAGTATCAAAAGGGTGGAGTTTTTGTATCAAAAATGGTACAATTCTCAGCCTGCTGTTCTCCCAGTGTCTTTTGTAACTGTGTCTTTCTGGGGACTAGAACTTTTACACCTGAAATCCAGCACAGGATTTCTTAGTTAAACCCAAGCTACTCTCACCTCCAAAGCCAAAAAGTTTTAGACATGCCAAAGGTGTATAGATATTTGATTCCTCAAGACAAAGTGTTCTGCACAATCTCTTGCTCTGCATTTTATGAACTTTGAATGATTTGAAGAGTAGTTTCTTCTCAGCTAAGGAAAGCTGGCTCATCATCCCTTACCTTCAGCTGCCAAACTTTATTAGGACCTGTTAAAAATCCAGAGACTTTGTCCTCTATTAACTTCTGGGTTAGCAATTTTTGTAATGCTCTGAGGATGTTCTGAAATAATGAATATCTTACAGATGCTCCCTCTGAGGCTGTCCAAATGCCAGCTGACAGGACCAATAACAGAACAAACTAAAACTCTTCAGAAACTCCTGTCCTGCAACATGTGTATCTATTATTAAGAAATAGCTTTCCTCCCTAGAGAGCAAGGGGAGCTAGACTTCTTTCCTACTGGTGATTTTTGCCCACCTTTAAAAACTTTTTCCAAATGCAATAGGGAGGCACCAAATGGACATAACGCTATGAAGACTCTTGAAAGAAAATACCTCACCGATGACTGTGGCTGCAACTTCTTACATACCTCACATGAATCACTGTCACAGCTAACACCATAAAGTCACTACTATTTACGACTTCTTGGTATGTGAAAAAGCAAACAACCTTTTCTAAACAAATTTAAGTGTCTCCCCTCTTGCATTTGAATTTGAATACATGCCACTCCTTACCTCGTGCTTCTGGAAGTAAGTCACTCCTGTGTACTGCATCCAGAACAATCTATTAGAGCTCAGCCAGAAGCCACAGAAATCATTTTTCCTCTAGGTAATTTTATTTTCTGGTACAGAAAATTCACTCCACTTAATGTAATGGCCTTTTTGGCTTGATCCATAAATATTATGCAGTGTACTATAGAACTATTGTGTGGATTAGATATTAGATTAAAGGTCCCTTCTTTCAAAAAAAAAAAAGATTCCAGGCACTTGAGACAAAGAGTGCATCACATCACAATACTCTCTTTTCTCAGAAGCAGGTCCCACTGCCCAAAGTTTGCATATACTATTGTTGAACACACAATAGCTGCTGTTTGCCCTAACAATTGACACATTATTACAGCTCCACACATTGCTGCTGTACCAACAAGAGATCCTACATAAAACCAAATTCTAGTAAACTGGGGTTTTTTTGCCTCAAAAATGAGAATTACACAGTAACTTATGAAAACGCAGGTAAAAAGAGGAGAACATTACACATATAGAAACTCTTTTAAACATGGCTGTAATATAACATTTTTCAATTAAAACCCACCCCGTTTTCTCAGTAAAATCAGTTTATATTTTAAAGTCTAGCCTTGCATTAATAGGAGTTGGTATCACACATTCTAAATGTAATTTCCCCTTTCTGCTAATTGACATTTCTCAATATTATCCCACAGCAGTCACTCTATTTAGGATATTACTAAATAATCAGCAGTTTTCAGTGCTATCTTTTTGTCAGATTGTTCTTTTTCACATGCATGTGAAATGTTCCCTATTTTCAGTATGGTATATCTTTAACACTAGTTGTAGAAGGCATAATAAACTTCCTACTTATGCTCACCACGTAACCAGGACTGGGTTTGCAGACTGGCCAGCCAGCCATAATAAAAAACAGATTTAAAAATAATTCATTTTCATGTTACAGAACAAGTTATTCAGTCCCAAAATTCCAGAGCTGATCAGGATGACAAAAGAACACAATGTCCGTTCTGGAAAAAACGATTCCTGGGAAACAGAGGAAGAAATTCAGGATTTGCAGAAAGACAGGCAGCAACACATGTGGGTTTTTTTTTTTTGTTCAGTCACTTTTTGTGCCAGTATTGACTGAAAGCAATATTGAGATGCAAAGCTATCTTTATCCCTTCATAAATTTCTAATCCGAGCTGCTATGAACTAATGCAAATTTGAAAACCACAAACAACAAGAGCAAATCAGCTCATGACTCCCATGTAAGAGGAAAAGGTCTAATTACCATCTGGAGGAAAGACAAACATGGTGAAGAATTTGTGATACATACTTTCATGTGACTTAACTAAAGCTTCTAATGTCCATCAGATGGAGGGGGCTCTGCAAGTTTTAAATACTTTGTCTCGTAGGCCTGTAAAGTTTTGGTCAAATAGATTTTGCCTTAAGTGAAATATAATCTCAAATTATTAATATGGTTAAAGACAATGCAGAATTATTATAATTAAGAGTAGTAGTATTTCAATTTTATATTATTTTAAGAGAAATAATTACTCTAGACTTACTCATATGTGGTTCTGTGAAAGAATGTTATAGTCATCAAGACATAGAGGGAAATAATTTTTATTAGACTAACTACTATATTAAAAACCACAGCTATTCACCAATGAAGATCAGTATTTTAATATTACCTGAAAATTCCTATAAAAAGAGGGTTTTGGTTAAACACAAACCAAATGGGTTTAGGCTTCTTCAAAAACTGTCATGAAAGAGGGCCTGAAGTTTTTAATTAGATGAGTCAGTTAATCAATAGAGAGAATCAGTTACCTAAGTTTCAAGTTGTTGACACTTGCCCTGAAATCTGAGGTTTGCTTCTCACTCAAATAAGTATAAAAGCACAACTTACCCCTGCAATTATATGACTTATGATTCCAAATATCAGTCTCGAAGGCAGCTTTCTCGCAAATCAACTTGAAGAAATAGGAAAAACATATTTATTTTTTGCAATAACTTCAACAAAGCTAACAAGTTAAAGCTTAAACGCCTTTGCCCAGGTATTTTTCCAATAAATATTCCTGTGCTATTTGTTGAAATATCCAATCCTTATTCTAGATTTCTACATTTATATTATTGCTTTTCCTTCTGACATTTGATTTCAAATAAGGTCTTTTCAATAAAACATCATTGGTTTGCTTGGAAACATTCAGGTAATTTGGCAACTTCTCTATTTGCTCTGTCATCCTTCCCAGAGGCGCTCCCTGCTATCAGGAGAGCTGCATTCCAAGAGTTCTGCTGGCACTGGTGTCTCCATACGCAGGAAGAAGAACCCCCATCACATGTTTCCAGGACAACTCACCTCACACAGGTAAACACTGTGTCATAAAGAGAAATGGGAAAGGGTGAATTGGCCTCTTAAAAAAACACCTTTCCTCACTGACCACTGAAAAAGCTAGGCCAATTTTCTAAAGCCAAAATTAGATCAATCCTGTTCCTAAACATTTTAACACTCAATTTTTTTTACTGCAAACATCAAGCAATACCGTTACACGCTGAAGCTTCCAAATGTCACACGTTTCTATGCCAATTCTTAGATTAAATTATCCTACAGTAATGCATTTAAAAAAAAAGTCATGTAATGTATAGTTTCCAGGTTACTGATAGAAGCCTGAACATTGAATATGACTAATGAGACATGAGCAAGCTCTTGAACATCTAAGCTCTGATATTATCATTTTTTCCTGTTTGTATTATTTATAAATGAACTATTCCTTTTACTCATATCAGAAAGACTCATAAAATATCCAGTACAAAACTGAGTTTCCTTTTTGTTCCTTTATGAAGGCAGCTTTAAATTCCAAATGCAGAACAGAAATACAAGTCTCTAAGCTACAGATCTATCAACTGCACATTTAACAGAAGGGCTTTAAGACTGCTGTATATAATACAGTCTTCCTTCTCAATGCTTCCAGTAAACGGGTGCCTTGGAGGAAAACACACAGCCTTTTAGGCCATCCTCTTCCATCATAAAGACATGAAAAGATCTTTTTTTAGACCCCTCTTGTATTTTCTTCTTTACCATGTCATAAACATGGGTTATTAAATAATGATAATACTAGCTCCTCTGAACTTACCACCATTACAGAAGCTGGAAAAGGTCTTGGCAAAAACCAAGAATGCAAAAAGGAGGAGGTTAAAAAGGAAGGTAGTTAATGAGAAGGATGTAGAAATCACAACGGTGCTTAGAACTGAAGAGAGTCCAATAAAGCAGAAAACATTAACTTTGGAAACAGAACAGAGTAGAAACGATAGAGTCTATGGAAAAACACTTCCATAGAATTGGAAAATATCAATGAAAACACCACGTAAATCAAGTAATAAAACCAGAAGAGACAGCGTAGAGTGTCAAAGGTGACAGAGAGATTAAGATGGATGAAACAAGAATTATGCCTCAGATTTAACCACAAACAAGCCACCTGTGACCTTACAGCAGTTCAGTGAACTCAAACATCAGAAAGAAGATTGGAGGAGATCAGTGAAAGTGTGGGTGGACAGAAAGTCAAGACAATACAAAAATATACCATTAAATATTTTGAAATAACTCAAGACAGGATGTAGGACTGCAGTGAAAGGACAATATATGCTGTGAAGAACACATTTCAAATTTCTGAAGCAAGTGTTTATTTTCAGTGAAGAGAAGCTGAAGCAGAGCAGTTTAAAGGAAACAGAAGTCACATTTAAAGAGGGAGTTAGGAACAGTAGCAAGTGCAAGCGATGAAGTCAGTGGGAAAGGAGGTTGATATTAAACAGCAGAAAGTATAAGGGAGGCTTCTGAATCTCAAAGAGATGAAACAGGTTACAGTAAGAAGTTACAGCTATTTTTAAGCTGGTATACTTGATGCACAACCAAGACAGTTCTTTAACATCTTTACTCTGACATTTTAAGGAAGCAGTACATTTTCAAAAAAGCACTGCATTAAATCCCTGAAGGAGAAATTTTAATATATTTATAATTCACTTTTACCTTTTTATCCTTACCATCTGGAAACACTTAACAGTTGCTAAAAATTCCTGTTGCCAGGACAAAAAAAAAGCCTCACACACAAAAACCCCAGGTTTCTTGCAGCCTCCTCCGTACCAGGAAGTCAGTGCAAATTGGGAAGGATTCGCTACTAGCACTTAACCTTCACCTTATACAGTTTATTTTTAGGATTGAGTGACAAGCTGTAACTCTCAAGTGAAAGAATAAGGGAAAAATTGAGACTGAGCCACAGTTTTCCTTTTCAGATACAATGTTTTTATCTTGAATTGCTTGTTAAATGGAAGTTAAAAGCAAGACTTCAGTCACTAGATTAACTGCCCCTTTCTTGTGCCAGCCTTTCATCTTATATTTTCAACTTTACATGAATTAAAAGCTCTCTGGAAGAGGAAGACTATCTTTATAAGAGTCTAAAGCAACACATCTATAGTACCTACTAACATTTAGTCATCAGTAGGATGACACTACGGTCCCTGTTCAGCTCTGAGCGAACTGTTACATCACACACATTCAAAGCAAATGGATATATTATATAGATGGTATATATGTATACGAACTAGTTACAGTCAAAAGTTGATTTATCAGTAAAGCTGAGAAAGAGCCAGGTGCTGGTATCCCAGTGCCATAACTGCTAGCTTTATTAAGGCAGCCAACTCTACATTCGTTGAAATATAGGTCAAGGAATATTTTTTTAGTTTTGCATTTTACATTTCTGCATTGCAGGGTGCACTTGCTGCCCAGAAGGCAAATCACATCCTGGGCTGCATCAAAAGATGCGTTGCCAGCAGATCCAGAGAGGTGATTCTGCCACTTGACCCTGCTCTGGTGACACCTCACCTGGAGTCCTGTGTGCAGCTCTGGAGCCGTCAAGATAGGAAGGACATGGACCTGATGGAGCAGGTCCAGAGGAGGGCCACAAAGATGATCAAGGGGTTGGAGCACCTTGGCTACGAGGACAGGCTGAAGGAGCTGGGCTTGTTCAGCCTGGAGAAGAGGAGACTCTGGGAAGACCTAGTAGCAGCCTCCCAGTACCTGAAGGGGCTACAGGAAGGCTGGGGAGGGTCTGTTTAAAAAAGGGCTGCAGTGACAGGATGAGGGGCAATGGCTTCAAGCTGGAGAAGAGCAGATTTAGGTTGGATATTAGGAATAGGTTCTTTACTCAGAGTGGTGGAACCCTGGAACAGGTTGCCCAGGGAGGTGGTTGAGGCCCCTTCCCTGGAGATATTCAGGGTGAGGCTCGAGGAGGATCTGGGCAACCTGGTCTAGTTGGGGGTGTCCCTGCTGACTGCAGGGGGGTCGGACTAGATGACCCTAGAGGTCCCTTCTGGCCTGGGCCATTCTATGATTCCAGTTGTTATTATTACAAACTCTGGCATAAACACATACACACCCCTGCCCTCTGCTGCCCTATGACATTAATCCTGAAGCTAAAGAAAAGGTATAAATCAGCATACTCAAAATATAAATTAATATTATTGCTAAAGTCATAAATGTATTTTAACATACAAATCAAAACTATCATCCCACCTGAATGGGGACAAAAAAAAAAAAGGTATTACATAGAAGAAAAAAATAAATAGGATTTTAAAAATTAATTTAAGATTCCAGAAGCTAAATTGCTGCTGGTAACACATGAGGAACCTCATTTGTCATTGTATTTAATCCAAACTATCTGCATGAAACTTGCAGTTTAAATTAATGGGTGCAGCCTGCCAGCCAGACCATAGAGGGGAAAGAAAAACAGTTTTTTTGGACTGCAGTTTCTGCTTGGTAACACCCTTACACACATAAACAGTCTCAGCTTTAACACCCTTTTCAAAAGTTTTACATATTGTGGCCAAGATGTCAGCGTAAAGGAACCACAAAGCCTAAAATAACTTTTGAACAACAAATTCTGATTAGTACAACAAATCAGGACTGCTCCTAGGTTAGCGAGAGCATTTGAAAGGCTCTCCATTCTTAGAGCAATACTACCCTAGAAACTGATTTTATACAGATTAAAGAAATTAATTCATGACACAACACTGTTGTTTGATGCATAAACTCTTTGTGGCAGGGGTCATCTCTTTGTTCTGTGGCAGGACAGTATCTAGAACAGCATGTTCCTGTACACTATAAATACAATTAGTACCACTAATTACTCAACATACAACGCCAACATATTCTTAAAAGGCTTCTAAGCCAGCACACTTCAGCTGAAAAACCATCATTAAACACATGATGCAAACTTCACTTCCAGGCTACTTCTATGCCCTTATTTCCTTCTGAACCACTGCTCTAATCTTTTTTACTACAAATATTGGTATTATTAGAAAACTACTGAAATCCCTTTCTTGACTCAGCCCAGCATTTTCAACTCCTTAAAGTCACACTTCTTTCAAGGAGACTGTCAAGGTGCCCATGTGATCCTCATAACCAGTGCATCTCCATGCTGCATTATCATTACTCAGTTTACACGTGGACTACTCTCCTTAGATAGCAAAGTACTATCATGCTAATGAAATGGTCTGAGGAACGATACACACCAAAGGCTTGATGTCTAGAAGCTTATAATTCAGTTTAAATTAATGGTAACTGCTGGCACTCAGGTTCAAATGAGGAGGCAGCATTACATGATTTTCACTGGGTGTTTGTCTCCTTGTCAGATCTCTTCGGTCTCACATCGTTGCCTTAACTGCAAGATCAACTTCCTGCCTCTGCCACAGCCTAAAACTTTGTCTCCAAGATGTCCGCTAATTGCATCTTATTCAGGCAATGGGCACACCTCTTCCTTTCATGTGAAGAAATAGCACACATTTCATTGCACATAAACAACACAGCTATTAATATACAATCATACTTCAGGCTGATGAAGGAATCACTTGTGGGAATAGAATGTTGTGAGATAAGAAATTCAAGGCTGCCCCGCTGATTGCGCCTCACAAGATACCAAGCACATGCAGCATATTAACACCACATCCTTTAAAAAACTAGTAGCAGGTCTAGGAACAGCACTGGCCCACAAAGAATGCCCTCCAACACTGCCACTTTCTACCAACACCTTCCTCAAAGAGCTACCCTCAAGCTCAAACCCTCCAGAAGGCACCATCTGCCATTATAACACTCCTAGCAGACGGAGGGCCTTATACTCTCTTCAGCTCCCACAACCAGACCTGGGAGTGATGTGGGAGGAAGGACGTTACCTGGGCTGAAAAGGAACTCAAGGTGCCCAGCTAGGCCTCAAAGGAAGCCATACCTTTACCTAGGAAACATTACCCTCTATCACAGGACTGAGGAGACCTTCCCTACACGGGGCAGTTGAGGAGAAATAAGAGAGGAGCAGGGTGTCCTTCAGAACGAGGAACTCAACAGAGGTTGAAGGATTCCTTTCCACACATCTCCACCCATAACGGCTACCGGAGGACGAAATGAAAAAACCCACTTCCCTCTCCCTCCCAACTACCAGTACGCACCCTACCTATACCCAAAGGAAAACGAGGCGAAAAGATAAAAACTCGCCCATCCCAGACCCAAAAGGAAGCTGAGGAAACNCCCCGCCCCGCAGGAAACGGTGCCGCCTGGGCCCCGCTTGGCGAGAGGGCGGGAGAGAGATTGGCAGGGGAGCGTCCTCTTCCTTCGCTCCGCCACTCTGGGACGCTGTGAGAGCACTGGCAGGGAGTGGGGCAGTCTCCTCCCCTCTCTACATCCGCCCCGTCCTCTGAGGCGGGCGGCGGGGTGACCAGCAGGAGCCGTGATCCCTTCACTAACCCCTCTTCTCCTCAGGCTCCGTCCTCTGCCCCGCCCGCCGCCCGTCCCGAGGAGGGAGCCAGGCACTTGTTGCTGAGGTGATGGTCACCGGCCCGGCCGAGTAGGCAGCGACCGCCGAGCCAGCCTCGGGAGAGCACCGCTGCGGCTGTCGTCGAGGGCCCGGCCCCTCCGGGCAAGGCTTCGGGGAAATCTCGGGGTGTTGTTTGCNCAGCATAGGCACAAACACCAGCTTACCCGCCGGAAGCCTCACCGCGCTCCTATTGGCTGCCGCTCTCGCGTCACGTGGGAAGGGGAAGCCCCGCCTCTTTCCCCCCACCTTTGCTGACGACGAACCGTTGGTGGGAACGGGGAACGGGCTGCCGGTATGATGCTGTGCGCATGCGCCGCAGCCGGCAGTGGCGCGCGTGCGCTGGCGCGGCGGCGGCCCGGGTGCGAGGCGGTTCCGGGAGCGCGNGGGCGGCGGGGTGACCAGCAGGAGCCGTGATCCCTTCACTAACCCCTCTTCTCCTCAGGCTCCGTCCTCTGCCCCGCCCGCCGCCCGTCCCGAGGAGGGAGCCAGGCACTTGTTGCTGAGGTGATGGTCACCGGCCCGGCCGAGTAGGCAGCGACCGCCGAGCCAGCCTCGGGAGAGCACCGCTGCGGCTGTCGTCGAGGGCCCGGCCCCTCCGGGCAAGGCTTCGGGGAAATCTCGGGGTGTTGTTTGCCTTCAGCGCCCGGCGGTGACGGCTCCGCGGGCGGCGTGAGGAGTTCTTCTCGGCCCTCGTGAGGATCGAGCCCGGCGGGACTGTCCGCCCCGGATGGTGACGGCGGGCTGAGGGGGGCACCGCCAGCCGCCGCCCGCCCCCTCCCGCCGCCCGGTCGCCTGGAGGCCGGGCTCCCTCGGCAGACGGAAAAATGTCTTTCTTCAACTTTCGTAAGATCTTCAAGCTGGGTGGCGAGAAGAAGAAGAAACAATACGAGCACGTCAAGAGGGATCTGAACCCTGAGGAGTTCTGGGAAATTATCGGAGAGCTGGGAGATGGGGCGTTCGGAAAAGTGTTCAAGGTAAGGGTAAGGGCAAGGGGGTGACTGGAAGCCTTTCTGGTTTTGCTCGTAGCTTACAAAACAAAAGAAAAAAAGGTAAAAAAAAAAGACTTGGAGTATCGCTTCTAAGGTCGCCGCTCTCTAAATCCCTGTCACCTTGGGATACCTGTTGTAAGCACCGAGTTTCCGGAGAACTTGGCCGGGCAGGTAAGCGCTGCCCCCGCCTGGTCCCCTGCCAGGAGGAACCTGTCCCCTGTCCTCCCCGCCGTGTGACGGCCGGAGAGCGCAGCGTGTGATCCCGGCGCCTCTTGGCCACAGGGGCTCATGAAACTAAAGATAGAAAAGACCTATTAGGTCATTGTCCCGCCTTCTGCTCCACCCTGCCCCTCGCTGAATCGCTCGCTTCTCCTCTATTTTGGTTTTTTGAACTCGTGGACGGCATGGCTTCTGGTCTTGTGAAAACTGGATTTTCTTAGGGGCGGTTATCATACTTTTGGGGTTTTTTTTTAAAGTTTCTGTACGGAAAGAAGCCCACGAACAGTAAAAGTGACTTCCTGTGCCTTGTGTGTGGTTTGTTGGGGCAAGCTCACATCGCCTTTAATGGGCATTCTCCTATCTTGTTCCATGTGGAACTGAATTAAATAGTTATGTTATCTTGGCAGTCTTTACATCCCAGAATTCCTGTGTTGTGTCTCCTAACTTCTCTCAGTTTGATCTTAAAATCTTTTAAGTATATTGGTATAAGGAGTGTTTTTAAGGATGCGTATCTAGAATTAGTCAAGCAGAATACAAGGGTGTAACACGGCTAGTGTTTGTCAAGACTGTGGCTTTCAGGCAAATCTTCTGCCACTTTTCCTAAAAGGGCATTAACGCTCCGCTTTTTGTTTAGGTAGTGTGGAAAAAACATCATGGAGGGATAGGTGTGAGTGAGTCGGGGAACTGACAGGAACTGAGACTCTGGAGCAGGTTCTTGAGACTAGAAAAGTAGTATGAGAAAGAATAGCATTTACAGTATTTCTGAAAGCTATTTTGGTCAAAGAACGTGTCTATTTAGAGTACTGTATTTGGGAGTTTGTGAATCAGGCTACTTGTTCTATTTTTGATAGAAACTATTTTAGATTTTATTGTACAGTGATGTTTGTTGCTTGTAAATTTGAGCAAAAGTGCCACAGTTAGTTCAGGTGGGGATTTTTCCCCTAGCAATTTGTCAGTGTTCTATTTTAAGAGCATCTAGTTTATTTTGATCTTGGTTTAATTCGTAGTCTAGCTAGTGGTTCTCATGTCTGTTGGTGTGGAAGATGTCTTTTTCTTTGTACTAAAATGACTGGGAAGTATATATGCAGTTGCTATACCACGAAGCTTGGTGACTATAAAATCATAATATTGTCTCTACCAGCATTTGTAAGTTTTTCTTTAAACTTCATAGTGGAGTTTTGATTCCCTTTTTGTGAATATAGTGTTCTGTCCCATAGATGTGACGGGGGAAGCCTCAAAGGTGCAATATTAAATATGTTCTACTCCTCCCCCACTTGCATTTCCCCTGCCCTTCTCAAACTTCTCACTTATTTATTTCTTATTTATCCTGTAGGCACGTCTGTGTTAGGAGTAGTCTGTAGAGGAAGGTCTGAGCAAGACAACTGGTAAATTCTGCGTTTCAGTGTACTTTGTGTACGAGAAGAGAGTTTCTTCCACTTGGATATGATTTTTCACTCCGAGATTTATTTCTGAATGTGAAATGACAAGACGTCAACTGTTGAAATTGAATTAAACCCTATTTGCAAAATTATAGTAGTCAAAATTGCACATGCAGTGACATTGGTAAACTTGGTGAATGTAACACACGTGAAAGGTCACAGGTTTCTGGGAAAAAAAGCCCCGGTTTGAAAATGTCTCCTGCTGCGCGTATTCAGCAGCATTCGTTTTGTTTCCATGTAGTGTGAGAACAAAGATTGCACACAGATACTAACTGTGCTCCTCTTCCTGCATCTGAGCATGCTTGGCAAGAAACTGTTTGGGCAGCAGGGGTGTGTTAGGTTGTTCTTTCTTGGATGTGCCTCTCAAAGGAGAAGCTGCAGGAGTAGCCGTTCAGTACGTTCCCAAGTTGTGGGATCAAAACTATAAGCGACATCAGAACTGTCAACTACTGAAGATGTTGTCTTTGTCATGTAAGGGGGGGGGAATTATTTTGTGTGGTTTGTTTTGTTTGCTGGGGGGTTTAGTGGTATTTTTTGTTGTTTTTTGTTGTTGCTGGGTTTGGGGTTGGGTTTTTTGTTTTGTTTTATTTTTGTTTCTTTTCGTTTTCCACAAAACCTGCCCCCTCCCCCCCACCCCCAAGCCTATGTCAGTTACTTTTGCCAAAACTACATTTGCTTTTGTTCAGGAACCGAGGAGTCAGTGTGTGACAGGGCTTTGGCAGATATATGATAAAATAGAAATGCCAGATAAATAAATCTTTGTATACTTTGGACTTCCAATGAAACATGGGTTAGATGGGTTACATGCAGTGATTCCCCGTAGAGAAGTATTTGGTTTAATTGTGTAACTTTCATCTTCTGGACAAAATATCAAATATTTAAATAAAAACTCAAAATCAACTCTTAAATGATTATGAAATCTAGCTGATCAAATGATTTACATAAAAATGCTATGTCTAGTGATAACTAGTTTTGTTGTGTGTCATTCAAAGTTGTGATTATTAATTCCCCTTCTTCACAATCAAGTACAAGGGTCTTGCTTATTTATTTTTTTTTTTTAGTAACTTAGTTGGCCAAATTACTAGAAGAGCTTGTTTACTTTGAAGCTGTTTGTTCTAGTTTTCTAAAGCTTTCTTAGCTCTGACAATTTGTACATTTGTGTTCACTAATTTCTAAGTCATGTTTAGAAATACTCTTAAGTGTTTCTGCTGCTGTTGCAAGTCTGCCTTGTGATCAGAGGAGCTATGGAACTGCAGGCTGCTGCTGGCAGAGGTTTATGGCTGTATAGGACTTTTTATTCCAGTCCTTTTCAGCCTCTTCAGAGAGGCCACTTTTAGGCTGTTTTCTTCTCTTCTTGCTCTTGGCTCATGAATAATGGTCTAGTTTTCCATCCTTTTTCAATTTACAGACCCTTCACTATCAGGTGATGGCCCTTATAAAGGGAATCTGAAGACTGCTGATGATAGACTTTTTTCCAATCTTTTTTAATTGCTTTTCATGGTTGTTAAGAATGACTGAGTGGGCTGCTGGGGTTCTGAAAGCCCCCGAAGAAGCATAATGTTAGCACTGGGGGCTGATTTCAGCTTCGAAATTTGGCAGTCAGATCTCCAGCTACGCTTTTTAAGAGAAAGAGGTTGAGAGATGGAAACTGCTCTTGCTTTGTTAAGGTTAAGTCCCCTGAAAAAAAAAAACTTAGGCTCCAAGTGTTTAACTTGTTCCTAAAGCAAATCGATTACAAATAAGTTACATTATTATTATATCGTGTTACTTTGAGTTTTATATTGCCCTATTGTATCGAATGTCAGTTCAGTGCAGGTAGTAAACCTTGCTTTAAGGTAGCCCCCTATAAGTAAGTAACTGTAACTGTAGTCATTTTAAGTAACCATGTGAGACTTTCATCAGCTTTAAGCTGCTTTCTAAATTCCCAGCAGTTAGTGTTGAGATGGTGTGAAAAGAGATCTTTAAAATGCCTGATGTGTTCTGTTGCTCTCTCTTGCTAAAGTTCCTGATTAAGAATCTTTGTTATGCAGATGCATGTGACTAATTAAAATGCAGTTATCTTCCAAAGTTAAGCTATTGAATGAAATACAGTGATGTGACTATATTTCAGTAAAATTTGACAGCCTTTTTTGGTAGGAAGAACATTGTACACTAATCTAAAAATGCATATTGCAGAAAGGCATTTTGCTCGTGTTTAGATGGTGTCATCTCTGAGCTCCTCACTAGAGGATACTCCTCCAAGAAATTCATGGCCTTTTGGCCATCATTATGATTATTAAGGGTACCATCTTTACAAATACAGTAATTTAAGTTTTCCAATAAGTAAGTAACTATAGCAGTAGAATATATGTGTCAATATAACACATACAGTGTATCTATGTATGTTAGATGTATATAGAGAGGATATATAGTGCACATATATTTTTAACAGAAACTGGCAAACTATTGGAAAATCCTTTGTATTCATGTGGTTGTGAATAGTATTCATGCTTAATTTGAATTGGAATATTCTGCCCATTTATAATATCTCATTCATTACCCTGAACCTAAGATGTTGGAAGCATTGTGTATACAAGATTCTCGTAGGAATTCGGAATATCAAATATTTATATTTTATCTAAAGTTACAGACATAAGTTTCCTCACTCTCAGCAATTAACTGGTGCTTGATTTAAAAAGCCTGTATTGCTTTCTCTTTAGGCTCAGAGAAGAAGTGTTGTGGAAGCTGATAGCCGTAATCATGGTGAACAGCATTACGGAAATGCATTATCTTCTGAAAATTACAGCTACATTAATTATTCATAGGTGCTTATATTTGCAGTAGTGGCCAATACAAGCTCATCTCTGGCAAGATAGTGGACTTTCAGTAATAGCATTTCTTCAAGTCCAATAAACTAATGATATTGCTTTATTTAATCTAAGCTTTTGGTTTTGTATTTAAAACTATCTTACCTACAATGTATCTATTTGACTTACAGGAGAGCTTGATTTGCCTTAATGTCTTCTATTTGTATCTACCTACTGTAGAATTTTTAAATAGTGATTTAATAAGACTGGACAATTATATAATCTAACAATAGTTAAATAGTTTCAATGCTAAAATATGAAATGGCAATTGGTCGCTGCTTAGAAGTACTTTTTGCCTACCACTAACATCATAACTTCTAATCCTGGAAATTTCTAATCCTGGAAAAAACTTCAGTTTGACCTGAAAACAAAATCAGGGCAGAGCAAGTAGAATTTACATTTCCTAGTTTTTGTGGCCTTAGAGCACATTGTTCTAAATAATTCCTACAGTTGGATATTGCGATTTAGGAGTTCTCATAATGATACCGATGTATTGTACTGCTTGCTAGAGTGGTTATGTTTTAAATCTCTAACTTTACACTCGTAAGAATAGATTTTGACCACTTAATACCCAAGCTGAAGCCCTGACAGGCTGGGGGTTGTCTGCTCTTTATCTTTGGATTTACCTGGTGTTGTTAGCTCCACTAATTCTTCAGAAGAATTTGTCAGAGCTAAAAGATACGGTTGCCTGTAGAAGGATATTGCTTGAGTTAATCTGAAATCCTGTTGGTAGTACTACTTGGATGATAAATTCATATTTGGAAACTTGCAGTCAAATACTGAAGTTTCATATTTGACTGCTGTAAGCCTAGGCCTGGAAAGAAAAAAGCAGGTGAAAATGTCCTAAATTGAATTTTAATCCATAAGAATGAATCAGTGCAGAACTTTCAGAAATTTTGATTAAAATTGTTTGCTATACTAAATATATTTTGTTCTAATCTATTTTCATTCATAATTGACTACATGGGCTGACCTCTGATTAAACTAGAGCAGTAAAATAGTGCAGTTGTCCTCAGGAGATCTGAATTAATAATATTCACTTAAATGTCATGTTGCTTTGTTTAGCCATAGAGGCGTTAGTAGGTAGAAGAGAGGTGATTTTCTCCCAAGAGATTAATGTGGAAGGTAGACATGCCCAATTTCAAATATTTAGTCTAAGTAAAATAGAACCATAACTTTACCTAAAACTTGCTAAGAACAATAATTTCTGTAAGACTAGCCTGTGTATTTTAGGGCAGCTGTGAATGGTCTAGACGAAAAAAGATGCGTGACTGGTCATAGAAGACAAACAAGTTTAGTCTTGCTGATCAGTTTGGTGAGTTTCTCTATAATGTTATCTTTATTTTCACACTATTGCAGTTTTACCATGTTGAGGATGCCAGATAAGGAAAAAGCAGTATCACCATTGTAAACTCTGGGAAATGTGTCAAGGAGAGAGCTTTACAGAGCTCTTCACACCTATTGTCACTCTGGCTAAGTTTTCTGAGGAAACTGGTAGTGCAAGAATGTCATCTGTAGATTGTAAACTGAGATAATTTTCTGGTTTTAGACGGCTATTTGCAGACAGTAGTGTCTCCTTTCCATTTTGTCTGTAGCAAGGAAATATTCTAAAGTAGTAAGAAGTGCACCACATGTTTCATTTCTCACTTTTTGGACATCTTTCAGTCACTTGGCTGAAAATCAGCATCACAATACCTAACTTATGAGTAATGTATTGTCTGTCTGTTGCATTCAGAATTTAAACTGCAGATGAGTTTGTGGAGGATAAATACAGAATGCTCGGGATCACTCCTTGATAAGGCAGGCATCTTTTCCAAAGTGTAAGCACAGTTGTGTAAACCGTTTAAAATCTTAAGTAAATAGGAAATCATTATTTGATTTTTATTTATCTATGTTTATAAAAATTCATAGTTTTTTCATGTCATCTGATATCTCATATTTCTAAGCTATTTGTGTAAGTGCTTGGACTGTTGATTTTGTGTCTGGAAAGTAAAACTTTGGATTTCAGGCATGAGGTAAACGTGATTGTTTAATGTTGCTTCGTTAAAGAATAAAGCTTCTTTAAGCTGCTCACGTGATATAATTGGTGATACAATTCTTCATATCTATGGCAGATGCAGGCTATTTAAATAATTCTGGTATAAGAGCTAAAAAAAAAAAAGTTTGTACTGTTCTGTGTTTGTTTATTACTTTTTTTTTTAAGAGGTCTTGTAGACAAATTGCTCAAACCTTTACAGCAGTCCTCCAGTAATACAATCCTCCAGGCAGTAATACGTGCTATTGTTGCAGTTACTTCACAATTTTCTTTTGGTGGTGACTCCAATTGTGGTTTTGACTACCCCGTAAACAATGTTGGAGAAATAATTTGTTGGGTTTGGATTTGTAAATGCCCCAATACCCAGTTTAGGATATTATTATTTTTTTTAATTGAGTATAGTTATGAATGGGCCTTACATATTTCATGGGCCATGACCCATGTTTTGAGAATCTTGCAGGATTATAAACATCATTCTCCTTCAATGACAATTGTGTTTGTGGAAAAGAGGCAGCATATAATTAAACTCTCTGGGTTGTGCTCTTGAGAACATTCCTTGAGACCTTGGTGCTGAAGTGTTATTTAAGAATACTTTTTTGGTCTTTACTTTTTTGTGTTCCCCCAATAATCTTATGGGCTTTATAACATGATTACAGTATGGAATACTTGAAAGAAATTTTGTCAGTTCTATCTCAAATATAATGTCAGGTGGAAACATGGGTGTTTTTTTTTCAACTCAGAAATGTGAAAGAATCTTTTTGGAGAGAAAGGAGACCTAATACTTGCAGAATATGTTCGAAGGATGTCAAGCAATAAAAGCTAGTAGGCAACCTCAAACTGCTCTGCAATGGCGTTAATACTTCAACAAAAAATTAAGCCTTTACTGTAAATATTATTTTGCCATTGACATTTCAGATTTTCTGTTGAATATGCTCTATATTCATGATGTAAAGCATTCATTATACAAACCAACTACAATACGTGCAACAGAAGATTTACCTAAAGTGTAAAATTCATAATAAAATAATAATGGGAGATTCTTTGTGTATTTAATGCATAAACTATGATGTTTGCTTTTTAGGAGGACATAGTGTTTCTTAAAGCAATTCTAACATGTGCAAAAGCAAGTTACGATATTAAAGTTGTAGATTTTTCTTGTTTATTTTTGCTCTTTGCATTAAGACTGGTTTGCAGCATTCTGTGGGGATTGCATGTGTTTCTATAGAGAGGTTAATGTAAATCAGCTAAGCAGGAATGGTGATTTGGAAGCTAAGAGAAAGACAAAACCTTTTCCTCCTTTACATAACCATGTTTATATTTTTGAGCCATTTTCGATTAAATTAATTACCTATAGCCTAGAGCAAGAAATTGGTCAAGCACAGATTCGTGCTTGAATCAAGTTTCACCCAAAACCTGGCTTTAAGAAGGTTCTGATTACCTGAAGCATGCTACTCTATGATAAGATTCTTCATTTTTACTGATTTTTTTTTTTTTTCCTATGGAGAAAAATATGAGGAAGTGAAAAAGTTAAGATCATACTACACTAGCTAAATCAACTTACTGATTAGTGTTTAAGATTTGCTAAATCTCTGCTTACTACGGAGGACTAAGCCACTGTTACTTTAAAGTGTCAGTCTTTAAAATTAATCTGTTGATTGTTGTTTCAAAAACTCTGAAACTGAAGGAGGCCGTGACAAATAAAGGGAACAAAATAAATTGTTCTAAGGTTGCATTAATGCAGTAATTTGAAATGAGAGGGTGAGCAGAGAGTGGAAGGGCACCTGTACAGTCTGCTGAAGTTTTGAGGGGAACCATTACCCTAGAACTTAAGTTATGCTCACATCAAAATTTATTTACTTAGTATGAAAGCAACAGTGATTCCCTGTGCTAGGGCAGAATCTTTTGAATCCCTCTGGTGTGATAATGGACAAGAGTGGCCTTTTACCACCTTCTTATTTCAACAAACAGCATTTTAGGTCTGTCTGAGACTTTCTTGTTTAAGGAAAACTTTGAGGAGCTGGGTTTTGTCTTTAGAAATGTTTAGTCATAACCATGATTTAGAAAACAGTGTTCTGAGGGAAGTTACTGTAACTTTGTTAATGACACAGCAATAACTTGGCAAGTCTTTTTGCACAGGAATTTATTCTTTCTTTATCTTGTAGGTAACGGTCCTCCCAACACAGATCTATGCTAAAAAAAAGCTTTTTGCTAGCACATGTCTAGATTTCCCAGTATAGAAGATGACTTTTCACTTGTATTTTTAAGCAGTACTTTACCAGGAAGAGAGTTAATACTTTGTAATCACAAGGCAGTAACACCTTAATGGAGAAATGTCAATTGAGTGCTTCAGTAAGAATGAGCGTGTTTCGGTAAATCCTCATCTCCTTCACCGCCCTTGTCTCAATCAGGCTTTATTCAATTCCTATGGTTTTTATTTGGTAAAGTTCAGTCATGTTCCTGCTCCACTTTCAGCTTTTCCTGTTTGAGTTGAAGAGGCCCAATCTTTTTAGTCTGTTTTTTATCAGACAAATGCCTGAGCCTTTAATGATTTTAATTGTGCCTTGCTCATTCTCTTACTTGCTCAACTTCTGTGGATGCCACAAATCTTTCTGTTCGCCATTCAAGCAAACTGTTCTGTTTCTCAGTGCTGGATAGTCATGGGTCAGAGCCATAGGTCTGTGCAACTGCATTACACTGGGAACCGTGATCATTGCTGGGAGATACGGTCAGAAGAGTCTGAACAAGAATTATCCCCAAAACAAACTCGAAACATTTCAGTAATGTAGAGAAATGGGTACTCTTAGAGTTAAGCAAAGCGCTTTTTTTAACTCTTTCACCCTTTCCAACTACTGTTTACTGCTGGTGAAGGTGCACTGAGTGAGTTTATGAGTAACCTGAAAGAAGGAAGCACTCTCTGCTATTTTTCATCTCTCTGGGGTAGGAAATCCGAAAGCTTAAGGATCACCGTATAACCAAGAATGGTGTCGGGTGTTTGCTGTTGGTCACCAGGGATAACAGAGGTACCTGAAAATGCCTCCTTGGCTTTTGGTAGGAGCAATAATTTTCAGCTGTCTCTTAGTAGCAAACTTTGATGTTCTGGTCAGTTTAATAACTGTAGAAGTTGTGAACGTGTTAAAACTAACTAAAACCAAACAAACCCCCCCCCACGCCTCCCCTAGCATTTAAAAGTGAAATATAAACATGAGCTAGTGAACAGACTGGACGCCTGTTTGTGATGTCTGTTTCCATGTTTATTGATGCTGTTGTAGCTTTTTAGTCATTAGGTCATGGGACCTCACCTTTGAGCCAGTACAATATGAAGAAGATTCTTTTGAATCTCCAAACAGCACTAAACCAGTATGGAACTGTGATACTAAGTGAAACACTCAATAACGCATCTTCTCCAAGTGGTGTGTGTCAATAGCTGCAGTGACTACGGGAGCGGCTTTTGCACAATGAGTGGCTGGGTCTTCCCCATGACTCTTTTCTGGAAGTTTCCAGCCATGCAAGTCAATACAGCCAGAGGTCTGGCAGTGTATTCCCATTCCCACCTCCT
This sequence comes from Nycticryphes semicollaris, assembly GCA_013400055.1. Lineage (NCBI taxonomy): Eukaryota > Metazoa > Chordata > Aves > Charadriiformes > Rostratulidae > Nycticryphes > Nycticryphes semicollaris. The sequence goes on along the minus strand of VXBJ01004037.1, from coordinate 17,970 downwards.
TCCCTGTGACAGGTCCGGTGTTTGCCTACGCTATGACGATCTGGTTCAAGGAACTAAACCACCCAAAAGCTGATTGTACTTGTAATCTTCTTGGCTCCCCAGTCCAGCTCACGGGAGGGCCAGACAAGTGACAGTGCTGATGTAAGGGAAAAATGACAGGACAGTGACAGCTTTGGCTTAAATAGCTATAAAAGGGAAGCATTAGGTGGCATATTGATACTCTGAATTTGTGAAGGTGTGTCAGATGAATGCTTTTTGTCGGGACAAAAGAAAAAATAGACATACTTCTGTTGTATAAATCATCTGCTGTTAGCAACAGTACTGCTAAAAAGGCAATTTTGCTAAATGCTGCTGGTGGTGTTATTAGCAGCCAGTAGTTCTGTCCCTTTGCAGCACTGACATCCATGCTGGAAGAATTTTGTTATGTAGATGTTCTTTAACTGGAAATTTACTAAAAGCCTGTGTTCCCAGATTTGTTCCTCTACTTTAGGTGTGCTACATTAACTGCTAGAGAGGAATGAAAATTTCATAAGGTGACTTCTTTGGCACTAAACATGCCTGTATGAGGAAAGTACATGAACCTAACTCAATTTTGGAGTAAGCAGTGTTTTGAAACAAGAAATGTCTTGGATAATTTTCCAAAAGGAATGGAATTCTGCATTCTCTCTCACTGTACAAATGTGCAACAAAATATAGCCCTCTGCTTCCAAAAGCCTTCAGCCTATTAAAAGAATAAAAAAAAAATAAACATGACATAAAAGGGGGAGTAGGAGAAAGGGGGAAGTCTTGTCAAAGAGAAAACTACTTCATCTCCAACAGCTATGCTGGTGCATCCTCATTGCTGTCATGATGTTCTTGGGGACATGGGCATAATAAAGCTTTCATAATTCCATTAAAAGTAATGTTACCACCCTATTAAGAGATACGACAGTACTTCCTCTTGAACATCTTGTGGGTTTAACTCTTCACAGTATTTAACTTTATCATGATACTCAGCAGTTCTGTTGGAGGAGGAACATCGTTCCTAGGTTGCATGAAAGTCTACCAATAGAAGTTCACAAGTTCAGTAGTTGTAAAAGTTTGAGTAAAACCACTGTTTTTCCCTCAGTTTGTTTATCTGGATTTCTTGTATCATTTTAGGAAGTAACACAGTTATTGCTGTGGCCACTTTAAATTTGCGAATTATAAACAAACAAACAAAAAAATGAAACAAACAAAACCCACCCCAACAAACCAAAGAGTTAATCTGGAAGGCAACAGCAGAAGCAAGGTGTTCCGCTACTGTACTGAAGATGAATGGTGTTTACTTACAGAATGAAAGATGCTATTTTTGTGTCACATGAATAGCCAATTTTCAAGGAATACCAAATGTTTATTCAGGTGGCTCTTTCCCATCACCTGAGGTGTCATACTTGGGGCACAAAGATAGAGAGGTAATTATAAATGATGTGTGAGGCAACCTTTCTAACCTGTGTGTCAGAAGATTTCACTTTGTTTCCTGGAGATGGTGTGTAGCTTTAGGATCGTTACTTAACACTCACAAGACAAATACTGGCAAGTCACAGACTGTATAAGCATTAAATAACCTGTATCATCATAGTGAATTTAGTAATTAATAAAGTTCATTGTAGAACTGACTTGGAAATAACTTGCTTACGTTAGAGCTGAAAGACTCTGGCTCATCTATAATAATTTCTTTGTTGTTGTTGCTGTCTTTGCAGTTGGTTTCTGTTAAATTGTTTTAGAGAGATGTACATAAGGAAGCAATAACTTCCCTCCAGAATTCTACATTTCCCGTTCTTTTTAAAATACATTCGTACCATAAAGAAAATATGAATTGGTTTCTCTAACAGTTATACTTAAAACCCAAGGATGTTGTACAACTGTCAAAAGCTACTCTACTTCCTTTTTTCTTACTTCAGAAATAGGGGAAGTTTCGTCTCCACAGACAAGGCTGTGCATGAAGCAACAGAGTATGTGCTTTCATAGTTTCGCAAGACCAGTTGCCAGTTTTAATGTGGTTTTGATGGAGTCACATCTCATTTCCCACTGTTACAACTATATCTCTTTGTAAAATACTGACTCTTAAATTATCTAGTTTATATTTTTCCCTTAAAATACACAAAGTATACTTTATTTATTGTTCATTTTAGCAAGACAAAGAATTAAATGGGGTGATAACGCTTCATCCCTTTGTATTTAACGTTTCCCCTCTGGCTATTTAGTTGTGTTCATTGCAAGTCTTGGATATGGTTCACATTGTGGTATCAAATTATACAGAACCTTTTCCCAAACTGCCCATATTTTTGAGCTAGTAAGATGTGTACACTTTAAATGACAGTTCAGTTACATCTGTTATATCCCATCAGCTTCTACAATAAATACATAACTTGCCTTTGTACAGGTCCTTAAATGCCTTATTTCTGCTGTATGAAATGTAGAGTTTTTAATAATATTCTTTACTTTTTTTGACAGCAAGTTTTTTCAACTTAATGACTGTGGTACATTTCATTTCTGTGACTTTATAGTTTCCCTGGTAACGTGTCAGAAGGCCTTTGTTGAAGGGTTCTTAAAGTCCAAAGGAATTGTCATTTTCCTTTATTTCTTATTTTGTTGACTTGTTCACTTCCAGTTTGGAAAGCCAGAATTTTCTGTGCCCAAATCGGATGCGCTTTCTTGTTGCTGCTGTTTCATTGTACATGAATAGCCAACAGCTGTAACCATCTTGCATCTGATCTGGCTAAAAAGGCTCTGGGCAGAGGAGATCCCAATTTGGTTTTGTAACCTAACTCCAAGGACCAGGGTAAGGAGGAACTGTGGGTTGGCCTAGCCACTTTTTTCTCCTTTTCTTTGGGTTTGTTTTTGAAGTAGGTTGATTGTGTACGACTGTGTCTGAGACTGTACACTATGTATTCTGTGAAGTGCTAGTAAACAAAATTACTTTAGTGCTACGTGAAGCCAAAGGGCTGCGTGATATATCTGTTGGGAGAAAGCCACAGTGTGAGTTAGTGTTTGCAACTCCAAATGTCTCCCTGGGAAAAGATATTAGCAGCAGTAATGCTGGCTCTCTGAGCTTCCAGAAGTCTCATCTCAAGTAAACTACAGCATTATTACAGATGTTAAATGAGTGGAGACAAGATAATAACATAGAATCCTCCCAGGTGAAGGAATCACAAGTTTCTTAAGCTCTGTGTTCAAACAAATAATGAAATTATCAAGAGCAAATAAATGCTCAACTCTCAACCTGTCAGGAGGATAATTTTCTGAAAAAAAAATCTGGAGACAGCTTGAGATTGTCTTCGAAGTAAGTCTAGTGAGCAGCTAGGATTAGCAATTGTTGTTCAATTAAAAACTATTTCTTGATCACATTATTTCTTGGAAGCCTTATTAATTTATGTCATCTGGAATAAAAGTGTGTTTGTTGCTGGAATAAAGAATTTTAAGCTTTAGTGACTAAAATAAACTTGTAAGTCAATAAGCAGTAAGCATTATGGATATTTTTTCTAATGACACAAGACTGAATAAATGAGTCTGTAGGATATCTGTAACCCAGGATGAAGATCCAACTTCTTGGGCAAGACCATAGGCCAATATACGTCAGTTTGGGGCTGACATTGGCTGGTGCTGGATGAAATGGAGAAAAAACCTCTGCTGGCAACTGTTAGTGTCCTCTGCAGATGAAAGATACTGGCAAAGCAGCTTAGCACTGCAGGGATAAATCTTAATTTGTCACACCTCCCCCTTCTCCAGCATAGGAGTTAGTTGTAATGCAGAATTGTGTACTTTACTGCTGCTTTTGCAGGCAGTATGTACACTTATTATCACTGAATTTAGGAATAAAAAGACCAGCCCTGTGCACTCACAGCTTTGACATCACTTAATGCTTTAGTTCCAAGTCTTTTCCCAATCTTGTCAGTTGGTTTTCCCTGTTGCTTTTATGTGACCTATCAAGCAACGAGAGAAGGGAAAATAAGAAAGTGTGGTTATAAAACAACATAGCATATTTTGGAGATTTTCTTGCCAATGTTTAGCAATTTTTACCTTTTCTTACTTTTATTTTGTTTTATAAATGAATTTGCTTATATCAGATCATTCTTCTTATTTAATCTCCTCTGTGAAATTGTCTCTAAAGGACTATTTCAGTTATTTTGAATATATTTGCCAGTTCACCTGTGGTATTTTTCAGATACACATATAAATATTCCCTCTGATTTCAGTGGCACAATGCATAAATCAGGACGAGAACTCCGCTTAGCTAGTATGCAAAACACCACAGAATTAATGAGAATGAGTAAAGGGAATCATGAGGCTAAACATGAAAATTATATGCCATACCGCTCCCAAAAATAACTTGTGGAATCCTCAGAAACCAACTGTGGAGGAAGCAGAAGAACCACAATAAGTAAGAAGTACAAGGATAATGTTAAAAGAGCAAAGTTGTCATGGAAACCGCTCCAGAACTGGTATAGCCACAAAGGCAGCACCAGACCACGGCATCACAGAGACATAATTCAGTAGCCTGGGCTGAGCCCTTGGCTCTGCTTGGTTCCTAATACTGTTTTGCATGTTGGAAATAGAGGAACTTTTCTCTGCGCTTGTATTTCAGGATTTTTTCCCCAGCATTCAATATTTCTGAAGTAGCAGAAACTGGGTAGCGGTGGTGAGGATGTGGTGTGCAGAGAGGGAAAAGCTTTGGCTGATGAGCTGTAGTTTAAGGATGTATTGTCATCTTTGGTAGATACTCTCCTTTCATTATCTTCTGAATAATTCTTTTGTAACAGTCGTTTCAACAAGTCTGAGTTGCTCTTTCATTCCTTGGACCAACTCTATGTATAACTAAACAATAAAAAAAAGAAGTATCCCTAGTTGGGTTTTTTTTTTAATTACTAGTACTGCATGTTCAAACATTGTGCAGTGAAGGCTGGTGCAAAATACTGTAGCCTCTTGGAAACTACTGACTCATCTTAATTTCCAGAAATCTGTGGAAGTTGCCATCTACTTCATTGGCCTAATTTAGGGTTTACTGCATGTGTTTTTACTGCATAATATATTTTACATTGCAGAGGTAGCGATTTGCTCTTAAATTCCAACTGGTGTTTTTTATTACATTTCTCAACATTTGATGTTAGAATTCATGCTTCCTTTTACCTGTTTTAATTAAAACAGATCCTTTTTCTAAAATTCACTGCCAAAGAACACCTTTCCATGTTTTGTAAAGACATGTAGACATTTGATACCGGTCAATCGTGCAGTTTTTGTTCTGAAATGCACAGGACGATGTTAAATACAGTCTAGTAAATTGATGTTGAATAAAGTCCAGTGTAGCCTTTCCAGTAGGCCATACTGCTTCCTCTGGATTTGTTTGATCAGGCAGTTAAAATCTGAAATTATAGCAGGTTTTTTTCCCTAGTTCATCTGTTTAAGAAAGCCTTTAAGGTCCACTGCTTTCTGATGGCTTGGAGAAGAAGCTCTTGCCTTTGTGTTGTACAAGGAGAGATTTCACTAACTCCGACATCAGAAGGTAGATGGGGAGCTACATCTGACAATCCCAGGTTGACACAAACGTGTAGTTTTTTACGTGCAAAACCACCTTTGGCTGAAGGGTGATGTGCCTAATTTTCCCTCTTTTGGCAACCTTGATGACCTGTGATAATGACTATGGATTTTTGAGAGAAGAGTGAGTCAGAAAGGAAAAGCTTCTTAATAGCTTTGTTTTGCTGCCCGGGAAACACGCCGTGTGGTTGTGTAACACCTCCAAAGAGATCAGGCATTGGGGGAAAAAAGTGATGAACAGGTTTGTATCTCGTAGCTCAGCTTTGTTTCCAGTTGGCTGAGCAGTAGCTGAAGGACGTACTTAACTTATAGATAGTGTTTAATTTTTAGATGTCTGCATGCACAGTGGCAGGAGGGGAGCTGAGCAGTTGGGAAGGAAAGGTTTGCTGGCGATAGGAGGCTGAATCACCTCCTCACAACCAAAGCTGAAACTTCATATTGGTCACCTAAAGATGAAAGACTGTGAGTTATCTCTGAGCTGTAATCCTATTACTCTGGAGCGGTGGCTCTGCTCTCCGTGGCCGGGGAATATGCCACGTCTTGGCTGAATGCCCAGGCAGTAAACCTGCCTTTTAATATTCCACTAGCAGTCTCTTCACTAAAGCGCCTGGCTCTGGAACTTATATTTGGATATACAATCCTGTATAAATATCCAGGACTGATAGGGAGGAGTGGCTAATTTCGCATACTTGTGGATCCCAGTCTTTTCTGGAATGGTTATTCTCTTGCACTGATACGTTTTCAGATGTTAACAGTACTTTTGTGCATTAGATGACATCACCATCTGTAAAGGACTTGGCTTCAGAAAGTAAGTTCAAGTTCTACTTGACAAGATCATGTTAATTCTATGCAAACCTGCAATCCAACCATCTTTATAAAGTACTTTATCTTGGAATTGGGAGAATAAGAGGATTTTACTGTTGTTTCCTGCTAACGAGACTGTGCCATCCATTGCAAGAATCGGTGCTGTAACATCCAGTTTGCTATTCCTGTGTGCATACTGCCTCTCTGTAACCTAATGTTTGCCACCATAGCCTTAAATCTATAATCCAAAGAGAGGTTTTGGTGGAAGGGTTGCAGTATTTATGTATTGTTGCCTGTATTAGTTCATAATATCTATGTCATATTGCATTAGTGAGATCTTGGGGGAATGAGTTATTCCAATTCAGTTTTCAACCACTGTGTATGAATCTTGAAAAGACTGAATTTTGCTAATGCAAAGAAAGCAATTCTTTCTCCTCCCCTTTCTTCCTTGTCTCTGCATAAGGCAGGATTGCACCATAACCACTGAAGATGCTAGTTTGGATTTCTTAGCGTACGACTGAAGCTTAGATCACCTGTCATGGAAGCAGGATCAAATGTATTTAAGCTGAGCGTTTAGAATAACTTGAATTGGTAATTGAGAGCTAAAATATAGGAAGAAACTGCTGGGCTGCTGATAGAAGACGTGTTGTGAAAGGGCAGAACCTCGGAGTAATGTGAATGGTTCTTTGGCTTTAAGTGTTCACGTACCCAAATGCAGAATAAGTACATGTAAATCAAGACTGTATCTACACAAACATTTTTGCTCCTGCTCTGACCTTTGGAGAATGTTATGTGTCAGAAGAAAGACTTCAGTCGAAGTCTAGAAAAAACAAACCTGCCCACACAAAGCTGTAAATACTTTTTGTTCCTCTTAATCCAGAGGGTTGGTTGTCTTTTTTCCCATATGATACAGTGCTGCATAAATCTTATGCATGACCAGGATGAGCTTTTCCTACACAGTTCAAAAGTACGTGTTTTGTGTGTGCTCTTTACAGCAAGTGAAATAGTTGGGAATCTTTTAGAGAGTGCATTGTGGGGTGGAGACAAGTAATATCTTATTAAAACAGAACTTTGAAAATGCATAAAGATTTTTTTTTATGTTGGAGTGTGATTTGATGCATGCTTCAAGTGTTTTATCAGTCCTTAGAAATACCCAGTGGAAATACTCTAATTCTTAAGCTTTTCTTTTAGAACTGGAATGAAAATCTGGTTCTAGACCTACAAAATTTTAGTTTCTCAAGCCAGAACGAAGTCAAACATTTGTTTTGTTTATAATTGTTAAGATGCTCATAAAGAGAATCAGACTGTCTCTATAATCGCCTCTGGTTTTTAATGAGGTGTTTCTATAGAGCTACTACAAGGAGGAAATAAAAGAAACTTATTCAAAGCTGATTTCTAGTTACTTCAAGCAAAAGGATCTGGGAAAAACCAAAACACAAAGTACTCTGTCAATAGAAAAAAAGCAATGTATGCTATAAATACAGAAAGCTCCCCAGCATGTAATCATGCACACTAATTTACCAATGCCCCTGTCTCTCTCTTTCTCTCAGGTGAAACTGAATCTGAAAACAGTAACATCTGGTATTGTTAATTGATACAGAAGTTTAAAACAAATTTAATTAAACAAAATATTTTTACCATTATATAGTTTACAAAAAATTTGTGTCAAGAATGTATTTCAGATTTTTTTTTCTTTTTTTTTCTAACTATCCTCCTTTTAAGGTACAGTGGAGAGTGTATGACTCTACATGTTTCAAAAAAGTCATTTTACAATTTATATTTGAATTCTTTATAAAGGTGCTTTAACACCCATTTTTTCCATACATATAAAGCTGCCAAGTCTAATTCTGTTGCAGTCAGACATGTGTTTCACGTTCATGTTTAATTTACCGTGCAGCTCTAGGATAGGAAGGTTGGTCTTTCATTCTTGCTATAAAACATGAAACCAAAACAAACTGTGTTTGTGTTAGGCAGATATTTTTCTTTTTATTATTAGAATGTGTGTTGGAAACCTTCTCAGTAGTTTGGTTTTGAAGAATGTTATACAGATACCTTATCTTTGTTGTTAAAAATGGGAGGGCAAATATTGAAGTTGGGCAGATTGGTTGGTTTTTGTTTTGGAAAGAACATTGAGATAAAAACAAATGTTATGGAAAACCTTTTCTCTCAGCATAAGACGAATCAGCTAGTGCTAGGATTATAAGTGTGCTTTGCTCTTACTGCTGTTTTACTGAATGTAATCAGAAATCTTTACCTTTAAATCTTTTCTTCTCTTTTGCCACGCTGAGAGAATTATTTATGGCTCTGAGCATAGTAATATTTAGACCTTGGAAATCATTCTTAAAAATTCTTACTTGCTGTCACATATCAGCTTTTGTCTGATATGAGTATAATGAGATTAGGTGACAAAAGTCAGGGTTTGGGATTCTTGATGTGTCCTGGGTTCATCTCAGCTGGGTTTGGGGCCAAGATGCCCTGTGCAGCACCCACAGCAGCAGAGAGACGTGATGAACCACCTGGTGATGCTTCACATCAGGATTGCCCCTGCAGGTTCTTGTCTTTTGCTGCTTTGGAGAGAGCCGATGTCCCTGCTTCTCATTTAGGTGGAGGAAATCTAGGCCTTTTCTTCATGGTCTTCGGGTATATTTGGTGAAGTAGACTTCTGTCCTACAACTTCATTTATTCAGAGGCAAAAGGTAACCACTGGAAGTACCTTAAGAAATTAGTGGTTTTATGATGACTTGAGAAAATATACTTTCTTGTTTAAAGTTTACTAAATCCCAAGTTATAGTATTCCTTCAGTCACAATTTGCAATAGAATTATTAGAAAGTGTGTCTAATTTTGTGTGTGTGTGTATGGACACATACCTATGCAGGCTGTGTGATTACTGTTTGCTTTATCCCCCACATATTAAGAAAAGTAATAATCTCACCTTGCCTATTTTTGTTGGATTAGTTTCTCAACAATATTCTGTGAATCAGTATTTATATCAACTGGTTTCATCTTCTTACAAACCCTAACTGTTTGTAATTTCTTGTGTTTGAAAAACACCAAAGAAGGGTTTGATGCATAGCAGAAATGCTCTCTTGGGGTTCTTTTGTTAGTTGGTTTTGATGTGGTTCTTTGTTGAGTACCTAAAGTCTAGTTTTCCTTTTGCTTTTCAAGTCAAAATCCTAGTTGTTCCCCAGCTGCCCTTATCACTCCAGCAGTTGTAGCTCCCCAGTTTAAGGTGTGGAGTAATAAAGTAGACAGGCAGTGTTTTCAGTGTGCCCAACTTCCATGAGCGGTCACCCATGGAATTGCTCCCAGACTTCTGAAAGAGAGGGTAAAATGCCCGGGTGACGTGATGATGGCTTGGCAGCTTTTTGCCATGGGAGCTTCAGTACAGCCCCTGGCTGGGGAAGAGTGGAACCTCCTGGTGACTGGGAGAGGATCTGGTTTTCTGGGTGGCTTTGCTGCCACAACGTGGGGAGTGTCAGAAGGGCAAGAACGTGGAGTCAGAAAGGAGAGGGTGGAGGCTAATTAATACTCCTTGCCAAGTGTTAATAGATGGGGTTTGGAGGAGCAGCACAAAAATTCATCTTAGGGGTATAAAATAGTAATCAATAGCTATTGACTGCCTGATGGTTTAAAGAATGTGTCGAGAATTAAGTATTTTTATACTCCTGTCTTTCATTGTTTCTGGACCTCAAGAAAAGTTATTAAACCCTTTTTCTGTTAGCATTTATCTAGTCCTTAATTGCAGGTGTTCTCTTTTTGCAGAGAAGCAAACTAAAGGCAGGAAGGTAGTACAGAAATGTCAAAACAGGAGTTTGGGAGGGGTGGTGGTGTTTGGTTTTGGGGACAGCTGTCTGGTGGTGAATTGACATATGTATTTGCTGTGACTTCTCTTTTATAGGCTCAGAACAAAGAAACGAAAGTACTGGCTGCTGCAAAGGTGATTGATACTAAATCAGAAGAAGAACTGGAAGATTACATGGTTGAGATTGATATTTTAGCATCCTGTGATCATCCTAATATTGTTAAACTCCTAGATGCTTTCTACTATGAAAACAATCTTTGGGTAGGTATATTTTTCTTCTTTACATGTTTTTACTTATTTCAAAAGGTTATTGAAATGACTTTTTTTTTCCTTGGCTTTATGAGAGATCGTTTATCAGTCACATTTCTTCTGGGTTGTCACTAATGTGACAACTATTCAGTTTCAAAACTAATTGGTAAATTGTGAGTATGACTTTTGGGAAATTGTCACTGTAAAATTAAGCTACACCGAGTCATTTGGTCAGGAGTTTGAATCTGAAATTTGGAAATCTGCAGTTCGTATCGGTGTGTGGAAAGAGATCTTAGTGCTTATTTGAAACAGCAGGACTCAGATTTAAATTACATTTGCAGAATTTAGAGTGAGATTCAGAACCTGCACCTGAAAAATAAGCAATGTGCTGAGAAGGTCAGCCTGTGACATATATATTTTAGATACGAGTGAATTCATTAGTGATTCCAGGAAAGAGAGTTTACCAGGACTTGAACAATAATTAGTTTACTTAAAGTCTAGCTATTTGTACATACAGGTGTAGTGGGCATAACTGGCTGTATGTCCCCCTTCTGCTATATCCTTGGCACAGAATAGCTTTAGCTATGAAAGTATAGTTTTTTCTTTTAGGTGACCCAACACAATATTTATAAGCACTTTTTTGCACAAAGAATATGTGCTTTTCAGAGCAGAGTTTATAATTTTAAAAGATACCTAAAACAAGTAAAAGAAATTCCTTGGCGTCTCACAAATACGCTTTATCCTTTAAGCATGAAAACAATGGGAATGTAATACCATATTTCCTGGTGTAGATTTGTTTTCCTAAGCTTTCAGCAAACTTTGTGTGATCTGAATGCAGAGTAAAATGATACAATATAAGCCAGCAGAAGAGTGAAAAAATTTCCATGCGTAGAGGTCAGCAGGAAAGCGAATACACACAGAGGCAGAATGTGAGACTGGGTGGATGGGCTTCGATGGCAGACTGGAGATAGAAGAGGAATAAAGACTTTGAAAATGTATATATAGTTACAGTGAAATGGGTGGAAGTGGCAAAGGGAAGGCTATAGTGATGTGGCAATTAAACAGAATTTAGTGGTGGAAAAAAAGAAGAGAATGGTAGTTGGAGAGAAAATACGTTTTTTTTGCTTTCCTGTTTTAGAAACAATTTCTCTACCAAAGAGATCTGTGTCAGATTGATGGATCAAACAGCAAGTTTTAGAGAAAGAAGTTCTTCATTTGCAATTTCCTGTGCTTAACTAACTTGGCAGTAGGTCTGCAGAAGCATGTCAATGGAATAGTGGTTTAAAGGACTTACAAAGAGTTGCATTATATAATACATTCGTTAGTACTATTGGCGTGAGCATTAATTATAACAGTAATGTGAAGTAAGATGTGACAGAAGTGCTGTATATATAAGTCTATGGTGTAATATATAATTTGAGGTTTCCTCTTTTAATGGAAAATATACTCTCATTTTAAAAGTACTCTAAAGGAAAAAATTGATATTATTTCCCCAAACATTGACTGTTTGATTTCTGACAAGAAATACTCATTAGATGTCACGCAGAAAACTTGGTATTTAAAGTTCAAATTAAAGAAAAACACTTGAGGAAGGGTGGGCTGTCACTCTTGGATAACTTTTCCTCTTTTTTCCCCCTCCTCATTCCCTTTGTCTATCCTCTTTCTCCTTGTGTATGTTCTTTCTGTCCTACATGTCCACATAGTTTGTGCCCCAAAATAGCTGCAGTTTATTTTTGTTCAAATGGAAATGGAGAACAGGAGATGGAGATTTTTCTAATATTACTCAGTTCTGAGATAAAAGCCTTGATGCATTGTAGGCATCAATGAAAATGAAGGAAGGTAAATGTAAACTTCTGAATTTACTCGTTTTCTGTAACCTTTAAGAGTATTTTTCCATATTTTCATTTCTTCTGAAACACTAGAGGAAATGAACATCCACCGCTGGAAAATCCTGTAGCTCTTTTGCTTCAATTTTTCAGTCAGAGAGATTATACTGTAGAAGTTCATCAAGAGTAATTGGGAGATGAGTTTGCAGGGATTATGTAAATCACATTACAACGAGTCAGATTCAAGCGAACTGTTTTATTATGATTTATAAGTTTTATTATGCAATTTTATCTTTGGATTAAAACTATTGTCTGAGGAGCTCCAAGCATTTTCAAATAATTTGCTTGAGCAGCACAACGCTACTTCTATGTGAGTAGCAGTACCAGTGTTTTGCAGAGGTTAGTGAAAGAATTCATCACTGCCAGATAGCCCAAAACTCAGGTCTCCCAATAACACTCCCTTAATCAATCCTTCAGTTCAGCAGAACTATTTAATTTATAATTTTGGTATTTTTTTTTCTTTTTATACACAGATCCTGATCGAATTTTGTGCGGGTGGAGCAGTAGATGCAGTAATGTTGGGTAAATAAGTTGTTTCAAATGCTAAACTTAATAACATAATAAAATTTACTTACATTTATATATTTAAGACTTGTTACACATGTATATTGTTTTGAAATACAAATATTTATGTAAGTAGCATACAATGTGTTGAATGTTGTAATTTATTTACACCTATATCCACGAACATTATAATTTCATAAGTTAGATCAATTTTCTCTCATTTTTAAAATGTTTGTGTACTTTTCAAGGCCCATTTTTGCCTTGATCCTTTGCATGAAGGTGATGAGTTGTTCTTATATGCTGATGGAGCTCTCTGTTGTCATAACATAATGCATATGAGCCATTTTCAGGATGGCATCCTTCCTCTTCCATCTTCCAGATTGCATTGTGATAACTTTTCATACTGCATCAACCCTAAAGTTGGATTTTTCTGTGCTTATTCCTTAAGTTAGGAGAATGCTAATGCCATGAATTAAAGGATCTAGTCCCCAAAATCTCAATGTACCCTACAAAAGAGCCAATCTCTAAACTGAATAGCTTTTTCACAGTTCAGATGGGTAGGTGTGCGTAGTTCATAATGAGGAGGATTTGGGGTCCAAGGGATGAAAATTTAATGGGAGGAGCAAATAATTTAAGGAGGAAGGTTTTCTGACATATGATGTTCAGGATCTGTCAGATTAATTCATTTTCACATATACTTCTATACTGATTGCTATGAGCCTATAACAACGTGAAATGCAAAAATGTCGTGTTTATTTCTGTCTCTTTCTCTTGTAGAGCTTGAAAGGCCATTAACGGAGCCGCAGATCAAAGTGGTGTGCAGACAGACACTGGAAGCCTTGAACTACTTGCATGAAAATAAGATCATTCACAGAGATCTAAAAGCTGGCAATATTCTTTTCACGTTAGACGGAGACATTAAACTAGGTAAGCATGTTGCATATAGAAAGTTTTCCCAGAATTTTACATGGTCTTATATTGCATTTTCCTGTGGCTGTACTTTGGCAGAGTTTGGTATTTATCTAAGTACCAATTCTAGCCGTTGGTAGAGTTTTTTTCTCTCACGTGGTTTTCTACTGTGAAGAAAATTTCTTTCAGTACTCTAAAAGAAAGCACAAATCGTAGCAGGAGTATCATGGTCAGAGAGAGAATCATTTGTTTCTGTTAATTTTATTGGCCTCACGTGGCAAACTGGAACTATTTTAAACTTTTAGTGAAGCGTGGCTGACGTAGAGAACTGCGCGAGCTGTCGGGATGCTACTGTGCAGTTCAGACCTCAGGGAGATTTCTTCCACGTGTGCATTTAGTGATTTATTCAGGTTTGCTAATTAGCATTCCTTTAAAAAGATTTACTTTAGTTCTGAAAAGTGCACAGCATCCCTTGAGACAGCGTTTTGCTTCTTTTAAACTATTTATATTTTGCTTCTGGTACACAAAGAAATGGGTAATTCTTTGTTTAACAAATGTGTGAATGACAATTAAATTTCCTTCGTTGCATTTTATTTTTATAAGAATTTGAGCTTTATTCTGGTATCTACAGTCCCTCAAGATTTCAACTTTTGCAGTTGAACAAGTAGCTCTCTTAATCCTTGTTGGCTTTTTTTTCCCCATGGAATGAAATTAGGCTTCTCAAGTGTTGAGCCCATCAAGTAAATTTGTACAGATTAAAGACAGCAACATATGGCTATTTTGTCCCTTTGCTCTACAGCCTAGATCTTCATTAAGAAAGTTGTATCTATAATAAGCATATAAGGCTTATTTAAATGTCATCTTTTTTTATTTCTAAGTGGGAAATGTAGTGTTTTATAGCCAAGCAATATTAATTGTGAAGTCAGAGATGATTTTTGGTTGGATGTTACATCAAAGGTGCTTACCTGAGCTTTTGGATATTTAATATGAAGTGAAAAGTCATGTGGAAAGAAACTGTAAGATAAAGGGAAAATCTAGCTTTATGAAAATTTTAATCCAGGAATTAAAAATTGAATGAGTTCTTGAATTAATGAGAGAGCTAATAAGCTATGTCTCACGAGTACAACCTTCATAAACTAAAGAAATTATTCTCTAATTAAAATAATTTAACTTGCTTATTCCTGCAGTAAATGCATGCATCAGTCTTGTCCCACACAACTCTGCAGTAGCATTGCTTTTTTGAGCAACAGAGAATAATGTTTATTCAGTATCCCTTATTAGAAATGCTAATTAGAAATGATGAGCCTATTTGACACTCAGTTATCAAAACACAACTATTTTTCTCTCACTTGGAAGTTTTAATACCACAGGAAGTTTGCTCTGGAATGTACAAAATTTTAAAAGACAGTTTTACAATATAGTATGTTTTCCACCACCCTGTTAATAAAGTTTTACTGTTTGCTTTAAGCGGATTTTGGAGTATCAGCAAAGAACACAAGAACAATACAAAGAAGAGATTCTTTTATTGGTACACCATATTGGTAAGTGCACTGTTTTGCTGACTTGTCAGTATGAACCAGTATCTTAAATTTGTTGCTAACATTACAACCTTCATGCCATATAATGAAAACATATTAAGTATAAATACCTGAAGGGGCTACAGGAAGGCTGGGGAGGGTCTGTTTACAAAGGCCTGCAGTGACAGGATGAGGGGCAATGGCTTCAAGCTGGAGAAGAGCAGATTTAGATTGGATATTAGGAATAGGTTCTTTACTCTGAGGGTGGTGGAACCCTGGAACAGGTTGCCCAGGGAGGTGATTGAGGCCCCTTCCCTGGAGATATTCAAGGTGAGGCTCCACGAGGCTCTGGGCAACCTGGTCTAGTTGGGGGTGTCCCTGCTGACTGTGAGGAGGTCAGACTAGATGACCCTAGAGGTCCCTTCTGGCTTGGACCATTCTATGTTTCTATGATTAACCTTTTTTTTCAGAACAGGTAAGAGTGCATTTTCTCATCTGTTATTTCATTCTTCTCTTTGCAGGATGGCTCCAGAAGTAGTAATGTGTGAGACCTCTAAAGACAGGCCTTACGATTACAAGGCTGATATTTGGTCTCTTGGCATTACTTTAATAGAAATGGCTCAAATAGAGCCACCTCATCATGAGTTAAATCCCATGCGAGTGCTTCTGAAAATAGCAAAATCTGATCCACCTACATTAGCACAGCCTTCGAAATGGTTAGTATTTTATTTACAATTTGTAAATTTTGAGTTCAAGACATCCCAAGTCAGATTCGTGTCGAACTTCGTGGGACTAGCTCTATATATCAAAACACAACTATACATATGTATCTATATCTCTCCTTATACAGTTGGGACTATGATTTTTTTCTTGTACTTCTGCTTAGAAGCTTTTATACAGAAATATTTTACAGACTTTTGCATTAAAAAGTATGCAAAATTGCTTTTTACAAATGCAGTAATAGCTCTGAAGATCATCTGAAAAAGAAAATTGGATGCAAGCAGACTGAAGTATTATTATACTAAGAAAATATTTTAAAAAGCCATTATTTCTTTGATCATTTTAATATCTTTTTTGATTCAGTTAGTGATAGAGCAGATATGGTGGATTACAAATCCCGAGCCAAAAGTAAACTCTTCTATAAATGGAAGAACACTTTAAAGACGGGATTTGGGTCACATTGGTCTTTGCATTCCTGTACTGTGTTTGTGTTTTACTGAATCAGTAGCAGAACCTGGAGCTGCAGTGTAGATGCATGTGACAGCAAAAGGATATGTCACTCTACACTAGTCTGATGCCCAGAGAAAAGAAAACCTACTGCCTTTTTGCGTTTTGTTTAGGTCATCAGATTTTAAAGATTTCCTGAAGAAATGTTTAGAAAAGAATGTAGATGCGAGATGGAGCGCAACTCAACTTCTACAGGTAGGAAGGGTTAATTGTTCAGAACTGCTGTTTAAAGGAAGCATATTGTGTGTTTTCTAAAAGCAGATCAGTATTACAGGAACTATTTTAATAATCTCAAATGTGTTTGTACAGAATCTGTTTTTAACGTTGCTGCATTGATCCTCTTTTTTGGTAAAATCTGATGAAATAATACCAAGTGCAGATCGAAGTCTTTGTTTATGTATTTTGATGGGCTGTTACTAATTACTTTGCCTAAGTATTTAAATTATACTTTGATACTTATAATGGATGAAGGCCATATTTACATAAGTAGTCAATTGCTGACAGGTGTTTTTAGTGCTCAGCCTCCCTCTGTAATGCTGTCACTGCAGAAGAGCTAAACGAGAGGAGATGTGACAAGGTACATTTGATTCTGTTTAACGTCAGCACGCATTTACTTCATCCAGAATACATCCGGCATATGTTGAATAGATTTAAGCAGCAGGGCCCAGCAGAGAAAGAAGATTCAGCCAGTAGAAGAGGGAGCTGTTTCTTCTTAAAGAAAACGGTCGAATGCTATGTTCTTGGTAGGAAAAATTGTTCAAAAAGACAAAGCGAATTTTTTCTAGAAAAACTGTTTCTAGATGAAGCGTATCAAAAAATAATTGAACTGTGGAGCTGAATAGAAATGAAATCTGCTTCCAGGAAAAATAACCTTTTAAAAAATCTTTCTACTTTTATTCTTTGGACTGTGAAAGAGGTCAGTATAAATGAATTATTTGTATTTTTAGCAAGTTTGTTAGATTACTTAGTATATTTGAATAATAAGTTTAGGTTTTAAAACCTCTTCGGAAAAAAAATACATTAAGACAGTCATGATTAATGTTAACTGTGAATCTTTGAGTTTAAGAGAAACAAAGTAACATTTTTTTCTGAAATTGTATTTTTTTGAAGTTATGATTTTCCTACCGTGTACCATGAAGTCAGCACTTAATAGTCTGCTTTTATTTTTCCCAAGCATCCATTTGTTACTGTTACTTCCAATAAGCCAATAAGAGAATTGATTGCAGAAGCTAAGGCTGAAGTTACCGAAGAAGTTGAAGATGGTAAAGATGAGGATGAAGAAGAAGAAACAGAAAATTCTCTGGTCAGTTTAAAACTTACTTTTTTAAATATGCAACTATTTTCAATCATCGGTTTCCTATAGAGAATTCAGTTTCTGATGTACTACTCAACTTTTGCATCGAGGCTTCTAAGAAATAACAGCAGAAATGTTCTGTAACCTCATTACAAAATAAATAGCATTTTCAAAACTAGCATATTCTTAAACTCCGTAGGAACTAATAATAAATTACATGTATA